>OU343223.1:307930302-308054157 GCA_910596185.1 Chrysanthemum makinoi | reverse complement strand
AACACATCTAATATGACTAGCTACTTAATGAGTCCTATTATCATGGAACCTAATAAGACATTTCATGTATTGGTCTTATTAGATGAGTTTTATAGGACACTTACTCATTTGAGTCTCGTTATGATATAACATAATACGACACTTGCTATTTATGTCCTATTATCTTAAGTTTTATAGGACTCAAAGACATAAAGGTCATATTATCTATAATCTAATATGACATAAGTATATGCGTCCTATTAGATTCAAATTTATAGGACACTTATATGGTTTGGTCATATAATGAATTTTTTAATAGGACACTTAGTATACATGTAGTATTAAATAAGTTTTATAGGACACTTATTTACTTAGGTCTTATTATGAAAGAAACTTTATATGACACTTGATATTTAGTCTTATTATCACATTTTTATCAATACTAGTTCATCGATTGTCTTCTTTGTATTTGACCTCATAGAACATCTAATGTATATGAGTTCTAACATTTTGATATATGTTATTTTCTTATTTTGCAAAACTCTAAAGTAGTGCGTAGATTTATACTAACGTTTTGTTACTAATTTTTTTATAGTATTTTAAAACCTGCACCTTTGTTTAAACCAATTAGGTTGAAAGTGTCATTTGACTCATTGAACTCAACTTCAAGCATGAAAGTGAATCGTGGTTTTGAACTCAAGTGAAGTTTTTATCATCGAGTTTCATAGTCAACTAAAGTTTTGATCATTGAGTTTCATAGTCATACAAGTTTTAATATTTCAATTATATAGACAAGCCAAGCTTGCAAGTTAAATTGGGGAATACAAACATATAGCGGCTATACAAACTCTTCCAAATGAAATAAGGTTTCTCAACACTATTATGCTCCACCGGTGCCATTTCTCCTGATTCCCTTTTGTACATGACGAGTTGCCAACATCAATTGCTAGCGTTATATGCAACACTTAATCACAATATCTTAACAATAACTATTTGCCACTATATAACTTCATCGCTATGCACGTACATGCTCATTTTATGATTGTTTTATAAAAGGAATTTTGTGACTAAATTACTTAAACAATAAAAGTATAAGGCTAGACACAATGATCGGGAAAAAGTGATTGGTCGACTTTGGTGACCGATTATATAGCGATCGAGTCCTTTGTGGCTATTTGATCATATATCGGTTGACAACCAAAGAAATCAACTATTGGTTCAATTTGTGACCGATTCTATATATTACCATTTGATTAAAAAAAAACATTTTTTTTAAACTTTACTACTTAACACATTATAAATACCATCCTCAACACATTTTTAAACACATTGTCTCAACACAAAATTGCTATGGCTTGTCGTCTCCTAATTCCGTCGAAAGAAATGCAAATTTATGATTTATGTATTTAAATAGCGTTAGTTTTATTAGTTAAGTATGTTTTTAACCGTATGTATTGTATGATTTATGTAATATTTGTATTATTAACTAACTTTTCTTTGTTGTTTAAAATATTTGAATAAAAAAAAACTCGGTTTTAATGTTTATTTGAATTTTGTATTGTAATGTTTTTATTTTAATGAATTTAAATTTGTTGTTTAAAAAGTTTGAATTAAAAAAAAGTTCGGTCTAGCAACTTGGTCGTGTAAATTGGCCAGGAGGCTGATGTGACATCCTGTCACCACAATTACATACGTATGTTTGGCCTAAAAGTTTCGGTCTCCCGCCCATCTTTTCCCAAAAAATAAAACCCTACACTTCTATATCCTCTAATTTCCGCCTCCCTTCCTAATATTTCACTTACAACTGCACACACACAACATTGACTCCTCACCATTTAATTCTTTGCTTCTCCTTCACGACTTCTTTCCAAATTCATCTCTAATAAGGTATGTAAACATCAAGCTGACATCAATTTTGTTATCAATCGACTTTCCGTGACTTATTGTCTACCTATTGTTCGAATATTGAGTTTGAGCTTTAATCAACCATCAATGGTCGTATCAAGCTTAGTTTTTCTTAATTTTTATGTGATTATCGTGTTTTGTCAATACAACATATTTTCAATCCCCACAAATCAATATTTTTGTCAAACAAGGATTAAAACTAGGCATAGGTTTTAATTTTCTTAGATCTTAGTATCTGTTTTGTAATTATTTCATAGTTGACTTTTTCTATTACTTCTTCAAATTTTTGATTTTGACGTTTGAGTTTGTGGAAGAAGTTATATGCGGTGGAAGAAGTTATATCGATAACATTGTTTACCAAGTCTTTTTACGTGTGAAAAATACTTCTCCATGATTGATCTATTTAATTTGTAGGTACATCGAAAGAGGCTTGGGCTTTAAGTGAGATTTAAGTGTTTTACTTATGCTCCCATGATGTTGATGAGTAAGTCATTAAAAATCAAATTGATTTGCTATTCTATTTACAAAATCATGTGTAGGGATTAAATAGTTTGGACCTTGAAGTAGCACAATATGTATGTTCATAGTTGTTTACATTTACTTGTTTGGTTCTTAGAGCATGTTTTGTTTAGGATTCTTGGGTTGTAAATGTGTTAAAATTAAGCTAAAGCGATTTTTGAGAATTTAACATATATTTTTTGTAGCAATTCTTATAGGGTGAGCTCGCTGACGAGGAACAAGAGAGAACCAGAACCGAAAATAGGATTTGCATAGGAACCGAGAACAACCAAGAAACTTGCCTTGGTTCCGGTTTTGTTGGTCTTGTTAGGTTATTTTGGCTCTTACCCATTAGAACCGTTTTTGCTATACCTATTTTACTAAAAGCGTAACATTAGATATTTTTATACACATGATTTGTATTTGCATACACCTAAATAGTAAGGCTATTCAAATACCGTAGAGCTACAATTCAAAATCATCTGACTACAAAGTTAAAACCAATTAGTAAAACCATAGAAATAATCTTTGCTTCTTCATGTTACGTCCACTCACACATTGGTTGATTTTGATAAGATGACATTTAAATTATGTGGCTTTTAAACCAATGTGATAAATACAATCAAGGTTTGGATACTTTGTCAAGTTCATTAACAGGTTATGTAGCTCTCTTGCCACTCTTACATCAAACCAATAAATGAATAAATACACAAACATCATACATCTATAAGTAAAAAGACCATAGATCTACTCATTGTTTGTTTTCTAGAATTTGCTACTTACGTGAACCCAAATATTACTTTAGAATGGAATGATTGCAAGTTTGCAAATGGGAGGATGGAGGTTTTTTTAGTGTTATAGGTTTTTTGACACTTTTGAATTCCTAGCCTTTTTTATACTGTATTTGTTAAGACTTTTTTTTTCACCAACATTGCGGCAACCCTTTATAAACACTAACGGCATTATGTGCATATTAATCGATGTTTGTTGCTAACATAATGTTGTTTATTTTATCACGGTTACTTATGTGTTATTGTGAAGAAGTAAAGATACCAACAAATGTATATCGGGTAATGACACCATAAGTCCTCTCAAGATACGTTGTACTAGCATTCCTTTGAAGTGAAAGAAAGCTTTTGAGCAAGCTATTGAAATACTTATGAATATTTTCTTGGCAGTTAGTGTAATTTACTATTTGAATATTTTTTAATATGGGTTTGATTGTATTACAATAAATTAGCAATATAATGCTATTAGTTTTACAATGGATTCGTTGTTGCTAAACCAGTTTCTACAAACTCTGCAAATTTATCTTTACTTTGGGATTTGGTTTTAAATTTATGTTATTACAAATCCGTTGCAATATTACAACAATTTTATTCCTTGCATAACGGTTACAAAGTTTTTTTCATTTACAATTTAAATAGTAAAATTTTCATGGAGCATTTATGCAACGGTAGAAATCCGCTCTAAATCCGTTTGACCATTTACAACGAATTCCTACCGTCACATTAGCCCATTGTGTTTTAGTGAGAGTTAATGCAACTCATAATTTCGTCCTAAGAAAACACTTTTAGGGCGCATGAATCGTCTCAATATGTGATAGAAGGTTAGCATATTTTAGAACACTTTAAAGGGTTCTATTACCTTGTCTATTAGGACACAACTTGCGTCGTATAAAATGTTTTATGAGACTATGTTTTTTGTTTCATAATATTGGCACTTGTTAGGATGCTTATTAAGTGTCCTAATAATTTTACACTACAACGCCTTTATATGTGACACTTATATGATTGGTCCTATTATGCAAATGGTCCTATAAAGTAACCTGACAGGACATTATTCGGCGTCTTATAAAACCCGATTTGTTGTAGTGATGAATGCTTTAATTCCTACTAATCTAAGGGTGATCCTCACATTTTGGGTGGAATTTAGGTGGTAAAGGGTTTTTTGTGCTAGTCATATAACTTCCTATCCATGAGACGCTTTTGTTAAGACTAATGACCCACTCCTATATGTTATGAAAAATTAAAAATTTGGTGCCAAAATTACCCTAACCGACATTTTCTCATGGTTTATTACGCAATTGCAATTGGACAAAGCAAATAATCAAGGATAAGCATAGTTTCAAAGTTCCCGTTTTATTTTCCCTCCCTATACTTAAACTGAACATTGTCCCCAATGTTCCCGAAAGTATCAAAGTTATGATAATGGAAGGTAATTAAAAACAAAAGAAACTAGTACTCCCGATTAGCTTCGGTAGGATCCGTGTAAAGTGGTGGTTAAATCCTTTCCAAGAAAAATGTATGCGTGAAAAGCTCCTTCCAATCTTTTGTTTCTTCTTCTTGATAAATAAAACTTGCACATTCCAAGAAAACAAAGAAACCTTCGCCATAAAATGCGGTAATAATATATATAAGACTCTGAACTAGGATATAATGCTTGTGGAATGGATGTTTACGAATTTTGGAAAATTAAGACCGGAAAATTCCAAAATTTTTAAGTAGCTCGAAGCGAAAAATGTCTGTTGTTTTACTCCTTCGGCCCGTCAGTTGCGACCTGACATTTGTCAGGTTATCTGACAAAAAGTGCGATTTTCGAAAAAATTCGGAAAATTTACATCTTTAGAGTCGTAAAAAATTCGCAAAACATCCATTATGACTCGATACAAGCATTTGACTCGAACAAACACACATATATATCTTTTAATGAATTGCTATTCTCATGTTTACGTTTCTTTTGAAAACATGTGTAATCCTCCCTACACTCATCCTTTATGTAAAATACCTTTATATGCAATTAAGACGAGGTTAAAAACAAAATAAAACATTTTTACAAATTTAAATATGAGAATAAACAATCACTAAAAGATATATGACACACAAATAAAAATGAAAAACAAATACACATGGGTTGCCTCCCAAGAAGAGCTTGTTTTTGTTCGAGTCACGAGCCTGACTCTACCCTTATTTAACAGATCAAGGGGAAGTTTTCCCTACACTTAAGTTTAAGTGGGGTGATAGTAATACACACCCTTAGGGTGGAAATTTGCTACGTGAGGAGAGGGTGATGGGTGATTTATATGCTCAAAGGAGTGTACTCCATTCATTATAACCTTACCTAAGTCTATTGGTATAGTGGGTGAATCAAATCTCTCTCCTAAAAATGGATCATCTTCTATTAACTTCAAAAGATTCTTAGTTAAGGATCCATCTTGACCTAATAAACCCGGTTTAAACCCATAGTGTTTCTTGTTATCAACCATGAATGGGTGATATAAGTGTGTAAGGTCATGGGTTACTCCTATATTAGCTCCCACTCTACATGGCCTAGAGTCTACCACCTTTATCAAGCAACTACCCGGTTTATTTATTTTGATGGGTGGATTGGGGCCTAATTCAATTCCTAGATTCACATCTAAAGACGGAAAATTGGGTAAGGTTTTGGTTGAGGCTCCGGTTCATCAAAATTAGGAACTTCCCTAAGACTAGAGAGAGTCCTGGCGAGAGGCATCTAAACCTACATTCTCTATGGTATTTGGTCCAAAGGTTCTATATCAATCGGGGTTCCTATAGTCTCTTCTACTTCTTCCGGGTAAGTTATAGGCCATGTGTGTTCCCCAAGTGATGGTAGGGCTTGTGGGCTTGGAGTTTCCGTCTTATTCTATATTATATCTAGATCTCCTAAATGTTTAGTATGATCTGACCCAAATACACTCCTAAGCATCTCAAATCCTTCTTTGGCCATTTCAAATTCTTGGTCCGATTCATAAGAATTGTTCTCAAAAAGTTGACTACTATGTTCTATTTGCCTAAAGGATTCCTCACGTGTGTCATATGTTTTGAAATCTATCCCACACATGCAACTAAGTATTTTAGCTTCAACCATCTCACAATTTTGTTCGGGTTTAGGTTCCATGTTCTTAAAAACTAGGTCCTTTTGATCATGATGCCTAAGGTTAGATAAATCCTCCTTATCCATTTCCTCAAGTTGTAACAACTGAAGGTTGATGCATAGGAGGCTTTTCGAAAAATTCTCGGATGGTGTCACTAAAAGGAGTTGATCTTGACAACGATTGTTGAATAGAAGCCACACAAGTACAAAATATATCAAATCCATCCAACCTTACACCCTTCTCCTTTTGGATATCTTTAAGATCACTCACAAATTCATCAGAACAATGAAAACAAACCCGACTTGCGAAATTCAATTGTTCCTCATTTGTTAATGATTCAAATGCAACTTCACTTGTCATAGCGACAAATGAAAAGGGTTTTACGAACACAAACACAAAGAAGGGGGATAGACTACGAGAAGGCTAAAATGAGAAAAAATTTACTTGATAGGAATCAAGCAAAGAAACCTAAACGAGGTGGACTACTAATTAGCTATTCTATTCCCGCGCGGCAAAACTTGATAACGCTACACGCGTCGTTGGGGTCAAAGGAACTTCCTTTTCTTGAGCAGTTTTATAACACTAGGTGAACCTAATCGTTGTAGTGTAGTATTAGGGTAAGCCACGGGTATTGATATCGTTCTCTAGGGGAATAGGAATGATAGTGAGAAGTTACTACGCTAAGGTTGGGGTTGAGGAAGATTATTTTTTTTTATCTTTTTATGTTTTTTAGGAAATGGAAAGGTACGAATCTCGAGGTTTGAATTTGGGGTTTGTTTTCTACCGATTACTCTACTTATCTAATTATCTAATCTAAGTTGATGGTAGTCTATTTCTAATTATTGTGTGCTCGTATGATAGTTTAAGAATGTGTTTACTTAGGTTTTATTACTCCTTAATATCTCCTATTGATGGTTGAATTGTCACGTTCTTATTCTTAATCACGTTGTGTGTCTAAAGTTATTAGGGTATCGTTTATCCTAACTCTTTGAACTTACCAAAGGGTCTCGTCTACAAAATCTCTAGGATTTATACACTCTAACTCTAAGGTACTCTTTGTATGATTTAGCCTACAACTACTCTAGGTGTCATAGTCTAAGGTTCACAAAGATTAATAAAGCATTAACTACACAACGAATGACCTATCGCATTACTAGATCATTAACAATTAAGATAAGAGACAACCAATCAATATTCAATAATTAAGTTTCATAATCACTAAGCAAACACACAAGTAAATTAGCGGGACATGGAGAACATGCAAGCATACACACAAATAATCAAAGACATAATTGTATTAATGAAGTAAAACACTTATCTTGATGTAAGATAGGGTATGGAACCCTAAAATCTTGTACAAGGCGTTTGGTTCGGTTTAGGTTTTACTCCAAAAGACTACTCTCTAATCTGAAAAATTCGATTCTATATATAAGATTACATATGCGACGGCGTCACCTTATGATTTGTGGCCGGCGTCGGTGCCATTAGGGTTTCGTCTTGGCACGTTAGTCTTGCGACGGCGTCACCTTGTGCTTGTGGCCGCCGTCCCTTCATCTCGGCGATGCGGATCAAATCTAGGCAGCGGAGTTCGCGACGACCTACTCTTTTAAAAGCTTGATACCCGTCGAAAATAAGAAATTTGACTTACGTCCGTCACAAAATGCTCCGACGGCATTGCGGAGTTAGCGATGACGCCGTCACCTGTGTTTCAGCAGCTTGAGTGTCTCGATTTCTTGACTTTGGCCATTTTCTTCATATATCCGCGCCTTTTCGTCCAAATAAGTGCCATTACAGAAATTTGCCTTCAAAAGACCTAAAAGTGAAAAGGAGCGATATTAAGTAATACAGGATACAAAGTGATCAAATAAGAGCTTAAATGACCCTCAAAAGGTACATTTAAAACCTTATCACCTAAGCACCTCATCCGACTTCACTTCAATCATGCATCTAGCAAAACTACTACATTACGATTCCTTGCACATTTGGCTAGTAAAAGCATCTAACCTTTTGGGCGTGCCTATCAATGTGGCAGGGAGACTAAGGCCATTATCGAGAAAAACATAGCAAGAGGAACATCATGGAATTTAACCCACAACGGGATGTTGGTCAAATCCTCTTTAAGTAAGTTGGTGTTCAATGTCCATGGTTTAAGAATAATAAGTACATTTCTAATCAACCAAGGACCATTTTCAAGAACATCATCAACACCTTTCTTCGAATTGAACTTGAAGAAGAAGAACCCCTTTGCATTCATCATTACCTTTTGTATACCAAAATTAGTCCAAGCATTGCGTACAAAGTAATCAACAACAGAAAAAGCAAGGCGTTGACCAAGGAAATACCCATACAAAGTATTCTCAAACCTAGTGTTCACCTCTCCAACCACTTTCATCGGAATGAGAAAGATCCACACCATTAGCTTTCTTACTATACTCCAAGCTACGAAAGTTTGATATGTGTTTCTTTGGTTGTAGAAAGTATTGTTGTTTGGCTTGGTGTGTTTACAAATATCATTGCAAATTAAACTCTCACAAAATGAACTCTTTCTTAAGATCTTAGAATATTGCATTATATAACAGTTATATTTGTTCATAGAGAAAAGACTTACATGTGTTTACAAATATCATTGAAATTTAAAGTTAAGGAGTAGGGTACTCGTGTGTTGTGTCGGTTGCTGGCATGTAATTAAAGTTTTCGGTGATCAATATTTTTCGATTCCAAGGTTCATGTTACAATAAATTTACGGATGACGATAATTGTAGTCTAGAATAATTCAAGCAACAAAACACTATACAAAAGTATTGTAATATTGTGTTTATTTTAATCGAATTTTGCCTTTTCATTGATCTTTTTTAATAAAAATATTGTGTTTATTTTGAGTAAAATTTTCGTTTGAAACTTTGGTTGGTGAAATATGAAATTGCCTCAATCATTAGATCTATTAGAACTTTTTAAATCCTAACAATCAAATATTATAAAACTAAAATCTTCTGATTCTTATAAAACATAGCTTAAGATTATGTTTGTTTTGAAAGGCCCAGCTAAAACTATGCCCCCAAAAATGAATTTTACTCAAATGCCATGAGTCTAACATGAGACCTTCATTTTTAAATCACAATCATTTACCTCCAAGCTAGCTTATATTTTGTTGTTTGTTATGCAAATTACTCTATTTCTAGACAGGTTAAGAGCGTGTTTGATTTCGACTTAATTGGCTTAATATGAAAAAACTGAATTCATTAAGTTATATAAAATTGTTTGTTTATAACTTAATAGAAAAATACTGAAAATATTAAGTAATAAAACTGAGGTTAATCGTATTAAGTCATCTTAATTAAAGATGCTTTAATAGAAAATACTAACAAACAAGCCCACTGCTTTCCCGAGTCTTATTTTTGAAAGAAGAGAAAAGAAGTGGGAAGCAAACAAAATGAATTCGTGTTCGAGTTTTTAGGAGAGAAGAGAAGAAGAGAGGAGAGGAAATTTGGCTAAACTTCTCTGCAAAACTTTCTTCTCAAAAGTGAGATGATTTGGAGAGAAGTTATTTTAGAAGTTTTTATAAATGTAATTACTTAAATGACCTTATATAAAAAATAATTTATGTATATAATAAAGGGTATGATTGTAAAATCATGAGTTATCTTTTCTTTTCTCTCTTAACTTGGGAACATGATATAAAAAATAAAATTTCATTCATCTTCTTTTTATTTTCTGCTCATTTTTAGCGAATGCCATGATTCGGCCAGGAGACCTTGTGGTTTATTTGTCCATCATTCGCCACTAAATTAACTTATATATATATATATATTTTTTGCTAAAAGGGTTAATTAACAAAATATAACTAACTTATATTTTGTTATTTGTTATTCTTTTGAATTACCTATAAAAGGAGACGTACAGTATTCCTGATATTTTAATAGTCAATAGGTAATATATATGGAATTGGTCTGAAAATGATTATACTATGTTCAAACAACCGATTTACTCTCGTACATTTTATATATGGTCAAAGGGCATGAATGATTCATTTATATATGGAATTGGTCTGAATTTCTTGTACTTGAGAGTCATTTGACTGTATTTTTAACGTATGAGAATGAATTGGTCGAGAGACTTACATTTGATATTTCCAAACTAATGTTTTGGGCATTTATAGAATACTCAATATTTGATTGTAAAAATACTAAGATGCTTTGAATGTACATTAGATATTTCCAAACTACTTTTTTGGGCATTTATAGAATACTCAATACTTGATTTTAAAAATACTAAGATGCTTTGAATGTACATTAGATATTTCCAAACTACTTTTTTGGGCATTTATAGAATACTCAATATTTGAACTGTAAAATAATACTAAGATACTTTGAATGTATATTATATTACCAGTATTTGTAAAAAGTTCTAGGACAATATTCGATATTTGACCGTGTTTGTCTTTTTTGCGCGATCATTTCTAATTATCTT
This sequence comes from Chrysanthemum makinoi, assembly GCA_910596185.1. Classification (NCBI taxonomy): domain Eukaryota; kingdom Viridiplantae; phylum Streptophyta; class Magnoliopsida; order Asterales; family Asteraceae; genus Chrysanthemum; species Chrysanthemum makinoi. Next base: position 308,043,413 of record OU343223.1, on the reverse strand, counting down.
AACATGATTGTTTCTCCATAAGAGGAACATGGTCATACACTCGGGAATGTTTGGCGTGAAATGGTGTGAATTTTTAAGTGGTGGTGTGAGTAATAAGCATTTTAATTTTTAGTTGTCGTTTGACAAATGAGCGGTGAATATTTTAATTATTAGTGGTGTTTGACAAAGAGGCGGTGAGCTATGACTATTTTTTAGGAAAACTAATTCTTCAATGATTGTTTAAAAAGCTGTGGCAAATGAGCGGTGAGATGTGACAATTTAGTTTGTGTTTCTGTGTTATCTAGCTATGGATGCATCAGTAGATGCATATATCATAGTTTTGGCCACAAATGAAGGTTGAATATTATCATGTTGTTGTCTTGTAAGTGAGTAATACCTGACTATTTTACTTACGTAAGTATGTTCTATTTAAATACGTATATATCATTTTACTCATTTATAATTACAATTACATGTGTTATCAAACATTTTTATTTAAAAAAAAAAGTTACTTTTCACGGCTACCGCTCATAGCTACTTTTCAGTACGCTCATCACTCTTGTTCAATGCTACTTTTAACAAACACACCCTTGATGATATATAAAGTTCAGTTTTAATTAATTATGTTTAGAGTCTTGTGCACAGACAAGATATTGACATATGTCAAATTCGATGAACATTTTGTTTGCATATCTAGATAATCCGTGCTTCAGATTGATATTTATAAGTCGTACATATATTGTGTTCTTTTGTATCAGATCAATATCTAAATAATCCATCCCACCAAAGTGTCGTTTGGGGTTTTCTCTTGTCTTGAAGGGAGCTCTTATAAGGTGATTTGCAAGCATGATGATATCTCTTCTTTGGTTTAGGTTAGTCTTGCCTCTTTGTTTCATTAAAACCGCTTGAGAGTAATCTTGAGTCAAGTCGCCATTAAGCGTCAACGCCGAGAAGAGAGTATCGTCAATGCCATTCGATCTTAGAGTGTGCTTGGTGGCAGTGTGCAACTTATGAGGGAGGTTTTGGCCGAATCATCCCCTCCTTTATTAGGTGTTGATGAGAAAGACCTTGATTTGTGTGAGCAGAATATCAAACAGTGTAAGAGGAATATTTGTGATTGCCATTATACTGCGACAGTAAGAGTTCTTTCCTCTTATGGTGTTGCTCCTTATATAGATGCTACTCTTGAGAACTTAAAGACTAAGCATCCTTTCAAGCCTGCTCCCTTTTTTCCATATATACCTATTGATCATTATCACCTCATTGCATCTTCACTTGTGGTTCTAGACAAGATTAAGAGCTTTCATCGAGGCACGTCTTGTAGATGGGATAGGGGTTGCGTGCCCAACACCTTATGGATTGCTTAAGTGAAGTTAATGTTGCTATTTTTGATGAGTTAGTCTTCTCTATCACCCAAGTAGTGAATCTCTTTCTTGATGAAAAATGCCCTAAAATGCTAGGTGAGTATATTTTTAGCGCTTCTCTCACACCGATGGTTAAGCTGGGTGGCGGTATTCTTCCTATAGTTGTGGGTACTGTTTGGAGGCGTCTAGTGTCCAAGGTTAGTGCCGGATTATAATGTCATTCTTTGGATGATTATTTTAGATGATTTACAGTTTGGTGTTGGGGTGTTAGGAGGAGGTGAGGCTATACTTCCTGGCATGAATTGTTTGATTGAGGATCGTGGGGATGATGTTGGTCTTTGGGTGAAGTTCTGTTAATCTAACCCAACTAGATTGTATTACAAGGAACACACCTTGTGGTCATGCCAAGGAGTGCAACAAGGTGATCCTCTCGACCATTTGCTTTTTGCCTTAGCGTTACATCCCTTGATATATAAGATTAGAAACTCCTTTAGTTTTTTTCCGAGTTGATATCAAGATGATGACACTATTGTTGGAGATACTTTGGTTGTGGGGAAGAATCTGGAGTAAGTTACATAGGATGTGTGGAAAACTAGAAGGGGGGGTTGAATAGTTTTACAAATTTAAAACTTTCTTATAAATATTTAGATCGACTTATGTCAATCTATTTGATTGTTTATGTTGGACGTTGATAGATAGATATATAAACGTGTAATGAAATATAAAGAGTAAGAAGCACATCACCACGACACAAGTTATTTATAGTGGTTCGGCTACAAGGACACCTTCCTTGCCCTACTCCACTCCCCGAGTCACCTACTCGAGAGTTCGTAAGCACTACACCAACTCCTTGTGGCGGAGAAGCCTTCACAACGTCGCTTAACCTTTTTCCGGTACAAAGCTAAATACCGAGTTCTTTCACACCAAGGCAAACCACACCTAACACAACGTCGCCTACCCTTTATACGGTGCTAGGCTAACCACCGAGTTCCTTCACACCTTAGGAGAACTAATCCTATCACAATGTCGCCTACCCTTTATTAGGTACTAGGCTAAGCACCTAGTTCCATTATGTAGGAACTACTACCCTTCCGCGACACAACACGAATCTCAAGGAGATCTACTTCTTGTTACAACACCATCAAGGATATCACCATCCTTGTAAATAAACAAATACATATATGTATAACGATGCACCTCATCGATTATACGACCTAGGAATTCTTCCCAAATGCGACTTGATTTGATTCTTCGGCATCCTTCACTAATGCCTTTGACACAACGCTTGGCACCCTTCACTAATGCCTTCGTTTTGACACCTTTAGCATTCTTCACTAATGCTTTGACACGAATGATGAGCACCTTTCACTAATTCTTTCATCTTGACACTTTCGGCGTTCTTCACTAATGCCTTCAACCCAACATCTATGGATAAAGGAAGAACTATCAACAAGAGAACCTTAGTTGTCTTGATGATGATGAAGCATGGCAACTCATGGACTTGAGCTTGCACGTCTTCAAGAAGTGGTGATCTCTCCTTTAAGAGGAACCTAGAAGATCACACAAAACAAAAGACAAACTACATAGATCACTTAGATCTGAGGTTAGAGGGTTAGAATACTTTGGGGAAGTATATGTATAAAAGTGATGCATAGAAAGGAAGAAATGGCTCTCATTTATAGAAAATTCTCTCTTGTTCCCGGATCCACGGATCCCTTCATGGGATCCGGCTAGCACAAAGCTAGGGATCCGTGGAGCGCTCCTCTTTACCCATGGGTATTTTTGGTTATGGGTCATGGGTCATGGGTTATGGGTTGATCCATGGTTTTCTTTCTAGATTCAATGAACTTGGTTAAGTGGTATATATAAAACCATGGATTATGGGTCAAAACCATTTGCTAGTTTTACCCTTTTGGTATTTACATGTTTTACCCATTTTAGTATTTACATGTTTTTACCCATTTTAGTATACTTAGTTTAAATATATGTTAACCCAATATGTAAACACTAGTTGTTGTACCTATATATCTAAATCATAAAATCACTTATACTTGTTTTAGTGTTTTATGTGAAAGCGTAAGTATGTTAGAAAACTATTAACTCAAACTATTTGTATCCTTTTTGTTTCGTTAAAATGATTATCGTTTGTTATCGACAAAACATTAGAAGATCGTAAAATATAAATAAGCGTTTTATGACTTATTTGTATTAACAATCTCCCCCTTTTGTTGATGACAAAACATAAAATTATTTTAAGGAAAAGCTAAAATTCGTAGAAGTGTGAATTTGTAGTTTTTACTTTCTTCTCCCCCTTTACAAAATATAAAATTATTTTAAGGAAAAGCTAAAATTCGTAGAAGTGTGAATTTGTAGTTTTTACTTTCTTCTCTCCCTTTTTGTCGAAACAAAAAGTGTTGAAAGAAACTAACACAATTTTTATAAGAAAAATGTAAAAATGTAAAGAGAGCAAGTGACGGGAATGGTACTCGTCTTAACTCCCCTTGCGAGTCCATCCCTTTGAAAAGGCGTCAATGACATAGCGTAAAATATCCTAATTGTGTTTGCAATTAAGTTTGCAAATGTTCGACTAAGAAGTGGCGAAAGCGTGCTCCCCTTGAATATTGCAATGTTGCAATGGGGTGTCATGAAGTGTAATCCAAAATTGGATTAAGTTGCAAATGATTTTTGCAATGTTGTTTGACACAAAGCTCCCCTAGCTTTATGGTGTCAATATCTTCATGTGTATTTTGAATAACTACAAAATAAAGGTTAGAAAACAAGAGTATAGTGCATAATTTCCTGCAAATAAGACTCAAGTTTGTAGAAATTTGTGCTACGTACCCGGATCCCACGGTTCCTTAAGGAGGGATCCGTCTAGGTGTTTTGGAAGGATCCGGCTATCATGATGCGGTTCTTCAGCGAAATGTCAAGCAATGCAAAAGAATGAGAGATATATGTACACTATATCAAGCACAACACAAAATAATCATAGCATATAAGTATTCATTCAATAAAACAAAAGATACACAACCAAATCTCTAAAACTAAGAGAATGAACTAGCCAAACAAGTGCTATTAATGCTAATGAGTTACCCCAATTCAAGGTTCAACTAAGACTAAATGATGATCAAGGATGAGAAAGGTTTCCTAGACGTTCTAAGTTTGAGCTTTTTGAATATGATGCTCATTGTAGTTTAGTCTTGTTAACCTCTTAACGCGTTAGAGGTGATAAAACATGAAACGTTGCTCTTCCCGTAGTTCATGTATCAACCTTTCAACATGTTTACAATGATAGCAATCCTTGTCATGGTTTTGAGTTTCTTGAAGTGAAAGTTCAAGTGAAGTGGGTTGAGGATCTTCAAATGAAGGAGGATTTGGTGGATGCTCATTAAGTGGTGGCTCTACAATGTTTGGGGGTAGAGGTAAAGAAGCATCAACTTCCATTTGGTCGGGTGGTTGCCTTTGATGTCTTCTCATAATCCAAAATGGACTATTGGGAGGATTGATAGAGTTTGCTTTAGGGCAAGTGTTGATTCAACACTTTGATTTTGTTGCTCAATCTTTTCAAGTGAATTAGTTGGTAATGGTGAAAGATGAGATGGCCCAGAGGGTAAATCTTCTACATTGTGAGAGTGTGGAGATGATTGTGAGGTGGCTCTAGGCATTAATGATGTTGGTTGAGTTGTGGAGGGTATGTTTGGTATAGTAGAATTTAGTGATGAACTCTTAGTGGGAAATCTCTTCTTGGGGATTAGTTTGATTGGTTTCCTTGGTGTAGGGGAAATCCTAGCATTGGTGAACTTAACCGGAGATGATTCGGTTGAGGAAACTTCATGTATGATTCTAGCATGTTTCTTTGGTAGTTCTTGAGTGGATGAGTAAGCACTAGGAGCTTTTCTCATGATGAGATGACTAAGGAGGATGGTTGCAATTGCTGATAATTATGTTTGTGTTTGATGACTAAAGTGTTTCTTGGCAATATGGTTATAAAAGGAAAGAACTTTGCAATTGCATTTAAGACTTAATCCACTAATGTTCTTGGAAATGTGATGATTAACATGCACAAGGTTGAGATTCAGAGTTTCACCGATCTAGGAACTCATTTAAGATGAGATGGAGTGTTTGAGTTAGGAAGATGAGTTGAAATGATTGTTTTAGCTATGTTTGATATAAGCTGTCACCCGGATCCCACGGTTCCCTCCTTGGAGGGATCCGGCTAGGCTAATCCTAGGGATGGCTCTGGTTGTGACAGGTTTGAAATGAGGTTTCTAGGATAAAAAGCCTATCTCATTTTGAATGTTTCAATTCTCCTAAGTGTTTAAGATGAAAGGGTACTTGAATGATTAAAGGTAATAAGTGTTATAGCAAATGATTACTTTTTATGGAAGAGGGATGGGACAAGATGACTACCAATGGATGTCCAAGGATAACAACAAGAGTTATGAAGGTGTCAAGTCATAATAAATGATCCTAGTGATCAGATTTAAGCTTGAGGTGATATTAAGAAAAATTCTTAAAAATCACAAGAATTGAAAAACTAATTTGTGTCTTACTTTGAGATAGAAATGACTAGAAGCAATTTCCTAAAAGCCCTTTAACATGTCCTCTTTAAGTGTTTTGAGAGATGAGTAATAGTTTGTGAGTAGTTGAGGCGGAAATATGGTGAGTTTAGATGTGTTGATAAAATTAGACTAAGATCTTAAGTAAGCCTTTAGTGAGTCTAAGCCTTTCTCATCCTTGAAGTGGACTTAGTTGGGTTCTAAAGTCATATGCAAAGCTAATGTGATGTTATCTAGAAAGCTATTTTGATGTAATGAATCTTGTATTCTTGTCGATGTCACGGATCCCACAGTTCCCTCAAAGGGAGATCATTTAGGCTAATCCTAGGGATCCGGCATCTGCTTGGTCGAGAACCAACACGAAATGATCTTGCAGTTTATGCACACTAGTAAATCCAAAACAAACAATATAAACAAGCATGTTTATCACAAAACACTAGTTAAAGAACCATGATGAAAAGATATCAGTTACCATAAACCGAAAGTGCTAAAATGTAATCATCAAAACATAAGATAAAGAAAATAAGCACAATCCTATTGTCTCTTTCGTCAATCCTTTCTTTTCCTTTTAGACGGCTTAGTGAGGTTGTATGCGAGGTTTTGAATCATGCCCTCAATAGCTTAAATTCTTGGTCTCGTTTGGAATGGTTGGAAGTTGTTTGTGGTATTCAAGGATTTCCAATTTGATGTTGGCTACGGGTTCGACATCTTCTTCATCTTCTTCTTCACGGCCGAGGAGTCCGAGAGCTTCCGGTTGTTCTCCATTGACCATGAACCGTTTAGAGATTCGTTTGGTAAGAGGTACCATGGCGTGTCGGAAGGTAATGATCACGTTGATGGGAGATGGTTGCAATGTACCAACATACTTACAAAGTCGTGTTAGAAGCATACCATACGGAAGTACCATGTTGGAAGCTTTGAATACCCAGCCATTCTCCTTACCATGTAATAGGCAAGATTAAATGGCCTTTGGTGGATAAGACAATAGATCATTTGCACAAGACATGCGTTTGGATGATCTTTGTTTCCAACTAGGCTAATGACATTTTACCTAAGGATTTCTTCCCATTTTCTAAACATGGGATGCATTTCGAAAAATTCCATTTGAGAAAGGGATTACGATTGTGAATGAGCTTAATACATTTTAGATTGAAATGATATCTCGACATTTGAATGATCCTAATGCTTTGTAAAATTCAAAATGAAATAGGACAAATTTGTTCATCTATGTCAAGGAGACAATCAAAGTTGATTGTCGAGAAAACTTGGCGAATGTCGGTATCTTCAAGGAAACATTCCTTGACTACCACGACCTTAAAATTGGATAAATCGTTTTACAAGGCTTTTGAAAATTTTACGATTCGTTTGGTCAATCCCTTTTTACGATAGTAATGAGTAAGGTAGTGGGCGGTGTCATGATGATCTTGTTGAGTAGCTTTGGGCATGGTTGGTCCTAAAAATGAAAATTTTCAATTAAGTAAAATTAGTTGGGATGGGTTTATGGTTTTGATTTGTATTAATAATGTTGTGAACACAATGTGATTTTGTTAAAAGCCCATTTTCATAATTAATTTAAAAAGCCCTAATTAAATTAATTGATTAAAATTAGAAACCATAAACCCTAGGATGAGGATGATGAAAATTAGAACAAGTTAATGTAATTACTTACAATGATGTTCTAGGAAGGAATACTTGAGAGTATGGAAGCCAATGAGGATGGATTTAGTAGCTTAGTCGTTTAGTGTTATGTGAATAGAGGGAAAAAGATCGGTGAATTTTGGCGTATAGAGTTACGTTCCAGGTTTCCCGAATCCTTTGTATTTAGGATCCGGCTAGTACAACTAGAGGGATCCGGCTCTTGTGAATGAGAAAAGAGTTGTTTGGCATTATTTTTGTAGTAGGCTTATAAGTTAGTTTGCTAAAAACCAGATTTAGAATTAGATGAAGATTGTTTTTGAATGATGACTTTTGATGAATTACATATCGAGGGTTCATATGCGATGACGGCGTTAGTTAAAATATAATATATTTCGATGTTGAAAAAGGCGAAAAGGTGACGAAAGAGACTTAATGATTGTGATTAATTAACAAAGAGAACTTATGACAATAAATGGAACTCATGTAACCTATCTAATGAAGAGTAAAACATACCTCTATGCTTCTTGGTTTGGCATAATACTAAAAGTACTTCACGACTTTTTAAAGTAATCCTTTGTACTTGATGTACATAAGTTGTGATTACTTTTTAGATCCTTCCTTGAATGTTGACTTCATTAATCTTTTGTTAGGAATTAGAAATTCCAGGTACTAAAGAGTCGGTCACCTCAAGTATATGTAATCGTTAGAGAGCTCGTAGTCATAGTTATTTTATGATTAAGTAGTATTTAGTTTAGTAACACCGTGGAGGACGGACGGGTCTTTACCCACTGTATGCCTGATCCACAGCCCGTAGGTGGCGTTTGTTTATAAGATACTATAAATACCCTCTACCTCCCAAGGTAGAGGTTTGAAGCTTCAATACCATTTTTCTTTGTTTCACATAGTTCCCAACTCTCTTCCTTTCTCTCACTAGAACTTTCTCTCTCTAAATATTGTGTACGCCCCACATGGTTATGGTTTAATGTGTTTGTGAAATCCTATATCTAACAATTGGTATCAAGAGCCATGGTTTGATCACTCATCTTTCATGCTTTTTGTTTTGGTGGATTTCATAAGGTTTTTGGGTATTAAAGGTTTAGGAGAGTTTGATTCATTGGACAAATTCTAGTGTTAAAGTTTGAATTTTGCTTGTACTTTTGTGTTTAGGATCATCATATGTGTTTATGTTTTGAATTGGAAGGCTTAAATCATTGTGGTTTGGTTGTTTTGATTGATAAAGTGGTTATTTTAGAAGTTTGTATGAAGCGAGTTGAGTCTCGGATACTTTGTTCTTCAAAGCGAGTTGCTTTGTTATTTGATCTTGATTGGTATGCGACTTGGTACATTTAGCGAGTTGATTTTTATGCGACTTGGGTTCTAAGCGAGTTGTTTCTTTAAGCGACTTGAGATCTAAAGTGACTTAGCTATTAAGCGAGTTGTAAAGCTAGCGAGTTAATTTAAGCGACTTGGTGTTCAAGCGAGTTGATTGTGTTACAAGTTGATACTAAAGCGAGTTGGCTATTTAGCGACTTGATTCATTAAGCGTGTTGGCGGTGTTCGAGTTGATGCTAATGCGACTTGGCTATTAGAGTTGATTGCTAAGCGAGTTGATAATTAAGCGAGTTGTGTGGTTAGCTACTTGTTCATTTAGGCTTGTTACTTCTTAGTGATACATTCTTACGGTTGTTCTTTTGGTTTAGTAAAATCCCGTGAAAGAATCAATTTCTTGGTTTAATCAAAGAATAGTAAATCCGTAGAGCTTGAAACATGTCTACCAGCGTTCCTACTATCATCTCCGGTTGCGAGGATGTTCAAGCGGTAGTTCAGATACTCATCCACCCAGCTTGCGGTGACTCTGACTCTTGGGCTCAAAGAATCAGATTATGCTTGTCTTGGAAAGGAAAATGGGGTCAACATTCTCAAATCGATTGATGAAGGACCGTATAGAGTTGAGACTACTAGAGACATAATTGATACAACTAAAGATGGAACAATGATCTATGGAATAGGCAGGACCAAGGCGTATGATGAGCTCATGATAAGGAGAAGAAGAGATTCGTCGCGGATATCGGGGCTTAACATCATATTGCAGGTCTTCAAAGACATCTACAAGCTTATCAATCACAACAGAAGCAAAGTTTGTATGGGATAATGTCAAGATGCTTCTTTCAGTTGAGATTTACCATGGAAGACAGAGAATCACAACTGTATGATGAATTTGAGCACTTCAAGATGAAACCGGATGAGGTGTCTATGGATTACATTGAGATTCCACAAGCTTGTTAATGACATGAGGAACATCAGAATGACTATGCCAAACATTCATTGAACTCAAAGTTTGTGAACAACATGAATCCCGAATGGCACAAGTTTGTCACCTCTGTGAAGCTAACCAAAGGTTGAAGAATACAAACTATGAGCAACTCTATGCCTTCCTTCTTCAGAATGAGAGACATGCCATGTTTGAAAAGATGATTCTTGAACAATTCAAAACAAATCGGGAGAAACAAGCTCATCAAATGATTCAATTGCCTTCTACTCAAACATTGGGATTACTACTAAAGCTTCACAAGTTATACCCATGGGTGATGGCACTCACAAACTCATTCGATCAATGTTCAAACAAGGCGATCTTTGATGCACCGTGGGTAACTTCATTAATCAGCGGCTCTCGATTAGTCAAAACATGAACTCTCCCACACTGTAATAACCTCGAAACAACATCTAATCCACACAATCAAGCCCTTTCAGGAAGGGAAGGTTATAGTACAACCAGTTCAAGAATTATGAACAAGGAAAGGTGGAGTTGGTAGAGGCTATGTGACAAATCGGAAACAGGGGAAGGAATGGAAATCAGGGGCAGTCAAGGCGATCAAGTGTTACAAGCGTAGGTGAGGGACACATTGCAGGAACTACACATCGCCAAAGCGCCCTCGAGAATCTTGGAATACTTGAGGATAAGATGTTGCTTGTTCAAGCCGAGGATAATGGTGTAGCTTTGGATGAAGAAGAGTTGTTATTTCTTGCTGAGGGAAATGCCAAGGCATTATGATGCGAGATGTGGATGGCGGCCAATTCGGGAGATAGGCCATAATCATGGAATGTCTTTCAAGTAGTGATTGTCATGCATCGACTCGATGTTGATGATGGACCTCTTGCACAAACAATTTTCATGGCTAGCATTTCTCCAATGGTCTCTCCTAAGGTCTCTTCTTCACCACAATTTGGACCATCCAAAGACAAAATCATCTCAGAGGTATTAAAATTATATGATGAAGTTGATGTGCAAAAGATACATAATGAAATACAATCAGCTGAAATCATGAGTCGATATTGAAAATATGGGTAATATCAATGTTGTCCCATATGATCAATATGTGAAACAAAGTGAATGTGAAATTGTATCAAGTGATGTATCTCTACTGTCAATGATGATGATGTAATACGTGATGAATACACTTTGCATGTGCCCTTGATGATTACATTATCTTTGAACTTAATGCCTATAAAGAAAGAGTTGCTATTTATGAACAACGTGCCAAGTTTGAGTTAACCACTGCGTGGCGGAAATGGATTACCAAATGCGTACAATTATTAGAAAAATAATTTTAGAGAAGAAGTGTTAAAACAAGAGTTAAACTCCTTACCAGAAAAGCTTTCAAAAGCGCTAAGCAAAACAAGAACTTCAAGAAAATGTTAAAGTGCTTAAGCAGAAATTTCATGCCAAGGAATCAAAACTTTTGAATGATTTTTCTAATCTAAAATCTTTGAAGAACAAGCTTGAAAATAAGTTATACGTACAAGGTGATGGATCTAGGACACTCTCCTTGTGTCAATGATATTTTGTATGATATTATCAAGCAAGCGGAATTTACTTAAGTAATACTTAGAAGACGAATTATATGATGTATGAGAATAAACACAAGTTAACACAAAACTCAAGCTCCAATATTATTAATGAATAATACGAGTGATCTTAACTTATCACTAGGGTTACACCTTGAAGCTTTTGTAGGTAATATTGTAATGTAATACGTTCCTAAGACAATGACCTAGGATCTCCTTTTTATACAACGAAGTCCTTTACAAGATAAGTATATAGCTAACATAATAGAATATACATAAAATCTATTCTATACTTATCAAGACGCGTTTAATCTTATCATAAAGCGTGTAGGTGGTAATAAAGAACTGCGGTGGGAATACGTTTCCACTGCTAGTGTTAAACAAGCGTGTAAACCACTACTATCAGTGGTAGCGGATTATTCCCAACAATCCTCCCCTAAACTTATGATTTCTCTGCAAATCAATAAGTTTCTCCAATATGCATTAACTTCAAGGATTTGGGAATTCAATCAAACACTTACTTCTTTTCTCTTAACTTTTGTATAGCTCTTGAACACCGATCTTGAAGCCTTTGTAATAATTTCTCGACCTTCTCATTGTCTTCATTGACTCTTATGTGTAAGCAACATTCTTGTAAGAGCCAACTCTAAGTGGATATTCTTTCTCAAGCAGCATGAAAAAGTCTTCTCCATTAGCTGTAGAGACATGATGAACTTCACATGAATCATAGTAAAACCATTTAGTACCAAAACATATGAACAAGGTTTTCTAGTAGTCATCATCAGGCATTTGGTTCAAAAGCCTTCTAAGATTTACCCATAACCGCATCTCCTTTGCATCTTTGAGATCTTGAGCATTAAACCTTTCTTGAACTAATTTCCATAGTGTATTAAGGTCATCTCTGTCAAAAGCTTTAATAATATCTTCAAATGTCATGAATGATGAAGTTTCTCCTAAACCTTGTAATCTTCCATGTTGAAGCAAGATTGCTAGCAGTGTAAACTTCCCAATCAATGATAGGATGTCGAATTTGTAGTGGTTAAGGATAAAAATCTCGTCTTCAATCACAATCATTTCATCATTTGATCTTGATTGAATTTCTCAGGTGGAATCTCCTTCTCATTAGACTTTGTATGATCTTCATCAACCTTAGTCTTCTTAATAGTTTGAGAATCACTTACTTTAGCCTTTCTCTTCAATCTAGGAATCTCTCTTTCTTCTTCTTCAGAACCCATTGGAATAAAAGAATTATCTTGTTTCACAGATTCGTAGTAAGCCTTTTCAACTTGATCATCAGACATTCCTTTAAATTGATGCATTTTCCAGTTACCAACATGACAACAATAAGTCTTCATGTATGCAAGTATTTGAGCCTTGTTTGGTTTTCTTGGTTTCTTGACCCTTTTGGTGAATTAATCACATCTTCAAGTGCTTGATTGTTCTTCATTTTAATAAAATCCTTTAGCGAAGTTCTTTGTTCCTCAGTTAAGGATGCATCACAACAAGGTCAATTGTCTTTTTCTTGATTTACGGATTATTAGCCACCGGCTGAATATCTTCTTCAGTAGGAACATAGCTAAACTCTGGAGCTTTTTCTTTCATCATTGTAGGTTGAGCGATTGGAAATTGAATCTTGATATCTTCCATTCTATCCAATCTTTTAGCTTCAAAAAAGCTTAGAACTTCCATTTCTTTCAATCTTTTCTTCTAGAAACTTTCTCGGCAATTTGATCTTACCTTTATCTTCTTAGAAAATTCTCTATCATGATCAATCTGAACTCGTCTTTTCTTTAAAATTTTACCTTGGGTTCTTTGTACATCTTCCATAATTGCTTTACCTTTATGCATCTTCAATTTATCAAATTCTTCACTTCAGTGGCAATATTTGGCTCTGCTTGATGTAAAATCGATGGTAAAATCGATTGCAGTTTGGAAAATGTCTTGATCTTCAAGTTGCTCTCCATGAGTTTGGCTTCTTTTGCTCCTTTACTTGTATCCCTTCATCTTCAAATCAATTTTCCTCCCTCAGTGTCAAACCTGTTTTCCTCCTGTTTGGAGAATTTCCCAAATCTTGATCATCTGAATCACCATCAGAAGGTGAGGATGAAGATGAAATCACCATCTTTCTTGATCTGCTTGTGCTTTTCAACCTCTGCATCTCTTCCTTTTGGAGTCTGAATCTCTGCTTTAACAAAACATCCTTGGCATGCTTTTTCTTAATAGTAACCAGCGTCCTTTTGTAGAGACTCAATTTGCTTTTAATTTGGTACCTGAGAACCATCAATTCCATTTGGTTTCCACGCCCTCGGCACTTCCATTTGTGTTACTTGTTGGGAGAGGTGAATCATGGGGAAAAGGTCCAGATTCCTCCATAGTAGGACTACGTGGAAGTCTAGAACCACCCTTTCTTGTTCCTAGACCAAAAGGTGCAGAAACTTGATGTGTTGTCATGAGAGGTTGGATGTTTTGACCTTCTCTCATAGGTTCTTGAAACTAGTGGTGTATAATTAATGTTGGGTACATCAATTATAGGTGTAGTTTGTTGGATGAAATTTTAGCAAGCATTAAGGGTAGGAGAGGTGTAAAAATCATATTGCCATCTTTATTCAAATTTTGAAAAACTTTAGGCTTTAGGCAACTGATTTGATAAACAGTAGTGTGAGGTTGATTGAAATTCGTTAAGCACGGCTTGCACAAACACAGGATACATTAAAAATTTGGTTTTACTTTGTACATTGCCTTTCATACTTGTAAAAGTTGGACCAATTGAAAATCTTATCGGTGACTAGACAAACCAAAGGATAAGCCATGGTTGAACTAAATTGCTCATAAGATGTTTTCTTAGGACTAAGGCAATGTAACAAAGTATGAATCAAAAATCTCTAGTGGGGACAAAAACCACTCCTTTTGAAAGTAGCCTTTTTGTTAGTGGTATCATACCCCATGGATGATAAAGTATCATGAATATGGAGACATAGGTAATGTGATGAGACCATTGAGATCATCCAAGTGAAGTACTCTCCCAGGGGATGCCTCGGTAACATCAATAGTTACCCCATCTACGGTGGCTCACGAGGCATCCAGCATTTCATGTATCTCTATTCTCAAGTGTCATGGACTTAGCGAAGTCCAATGATTGATTTGAGAGATATAAATTGTGGGTTAAAAGCAAAGCATACCTTATATGAGTGGTATGAAGAAAGTCCACAATCTCATGAAAAGGGAGCCCTCTTCTCGTTATTCTTTTGTAAGTAGGCCAGCAGGTTGTGCTCATCGCAAAAATTTCAAAGCCATAGAAACTTTTGATGAAAAAATATGATTATGTCATTAAGATTGAAGTAATGACTAGCCAATTGAGAGAAAAAAGATATATATAGGGTTAGGGTTTAGAATTGATGCTTAATAAAATTATCTTTAGAAAGTAGTTATAATATAGAAAGAAGATAATTTATTTAAAATATTAACCCTATATATATGACTATCAGTGGTTACTTTCAACGGCTAGTAAAAAATAAATTACGACATAATCGGTTATAACGGCTAGAAAAGCAGTGGTAAACTAACACATCGGTGGAAACTGTGAACTAGCGGTGGTAACTTTTTCACAAAAATTCAAAAGCGATGGAAGATAAAATCATTAGAAAACAATCTTGCTCCCATTATAGTTTTTAGTATCACTATCAAGCGGTTTGATATGTCTTTACCATGATCCGTTTGCTATGGATTAGCCAACTCTTAATCATAAAGAATATGGTGAGTTGATAACCATATAGTTTTTGTAAACTATCAACCATAAGGATTTGCCAAGTCTTTACCAGATGGCGTTTGCTCTGGACTAGTTGATTCTTATGTGTATAAGACATGGTGAATCAATAACCATTTGATGTGTATCTCAGATATACACCTTTTAACTCCAACTCCTCATCAAAACTTGATATATGCATTAGTAAAAGATGAGAATAACCAATTTTGTGATCAACCAAAATTACCTTTAACCAAACTTTTACCCAAGCAAAATATCTTCCAAAGTCAACTCAATAATATCTATATTTACTCCTTTACCTACCAAAATAAGAAAAAGGTAAATATCTTCATTAAACCCTTCAACGACTTTGTCTATATAAGGAGGCTTGGTTTAAGATAAACTTCATCAATTCTCATTCAAACACAATATCTCTAAAACCATTAGCAATCCCTCCAACACTATCAACATCTCTTACATTTCAAGAAGAGTATTTAATGAATCAGAATCATCTTCAAAAGCATCAAGATGGTTTGGATACTTCCCATCGGTGGCTCTTCATCAAAGATATACTAAAGCGCTAGCGAAAGCATGTAGCTAAGCACACTTAAAAATCCCTTGAGTTCTACTCGATTCATCGGATGATGATGATGCAAATGATGAAACCTATTCTTTTGCTAAAGAGTTGCCAAAAGCTCTTTCAATAGCGAAAAGCAGCTTCTCCAATATGAAGCAATAATCCAATCCAACAAGGCCTGCAATGCTACCAAGACCTCATCCACAGATTCTTGGGCTTCCATGTCCAAGGATGCAATCCACTTTGAGAACAAAGAAAGAGAGCCGAAGAATAAACATGACTATGTGGGCAAGGGCAAGAGACCAATGGAATAGCTGAAGATAGGTATAGGATGTGCTAGGTTTCAGTTTTTGTGTTTTGACTAAGAGTACTTTTGGTTGTAATGAATTATGTGTTAGTAATGAAGTTACTTTGTTTTTCCTTTTCCACTTGAAAGCACATTGCCACTTTGGATGCAATGTAGTTCCCCTTGTAAACGGAATCATCGATGGACAGCTTAGATAGGATCTAAACAACTTTGAGCATCGATTCACCAGAGAGTAACAATTGTTAAACAAAAATCCTTCAAACTGCAATTAACTAACATAAACCAAACATTGGAATCACTATTGCATTGGCAATGGTTAATATATTGAAAAAATTAAGCATAGCAGTGGCTATACTCAATAAAGTCAACACTTAAGCATTGATACATTTTCCAGAATACACGACTCAATTTACTCCTCAACTACTTGCACCTTCCCCTCATTAACTTCTTGAATCCAACTTAATATATATTAAGCAGATCATTCAACACAAACCACTCAAATCACATACTCCAACACTTTCACCCTCAAGATCATCACTTGGCAACACCATGAGTCAATCTAGTCCAATCAATCTTTCTTCTAGCGTTTCATCGATAGTTCATGGGATGACTTTGTTTTGAAAAACCACAGGAGAGTTGAAAAAGAAGAGTATGAAGGTTGTATCCAGGAAGAAAGCATTCACTTGCTCTTTCAAATCCTTTTGATTGGACCTTCATCACTACAACGAGCCTCGAATGCAACAATCAAAGAAGATAGCTGGAGATCGCTCCTATGTGTCTCCATATGTTACAGATGATGAGACCTGGAAAGAGTCTGAGTGTTCCTCCTCTTGCGATAGCTCCTCACGAAGAAGCTGCAATCATCACCTTCTCTACCATTTCAATGGCACCACCATCTTGGTTCTTTCATCATCCTCACCACCTACGGTATAGTGGTGGGTTTAGCAAGCCCTAGGTGTATGACTGGATTAACATGCGTGGTGCTCTAGGTGATGCCAAACTGGGGCTTTCCCTAGAAGCCATAAATGATTGATGATGGGTAGGAATGGGATGGGTTTGGAAACTTGTGTTTGGGGTAGATGTGGTAGTTGTTTTGATTGATGTAGTGATGTTTGTACTCACATCCATGGATGTAGTTTCTTTGCACTCATAGTGCAGTTTTGTAATAATAATAATAATCCATGTTTTCCTTTGTCTTTAGTGTTCCTACATCACACATCTTGTTCTACTAACTTCATTATCAAATGACATCTTGTCCATCATCTTTGCTCAAAATGAGAAAGATAGGACTTGTTTGATCATGTGCCTGAACACCCACTATATGTATATCCTTGATCGACCTTTTTGTCCTGGATGTTCACACTTTATATGACTAAGAGTTAGTTTCTTTTGGGGACCCAACCATGATTGACTTGGATCGCCTCGAGTGTATCAATATAGTTAAATCTATCAAAGGTCATTGATACACCATTGGATTGGTTGTAGAGGTATTTCCTTTAGGTTTCCATTCCCAACGTCTTGAGGCCTACGGCATTGCCTGTCCCCCTTTTTCTTATTAAAACCCTTGCGGTGGTAACTTTTGAATGGCGATGGTAACTGGCGGTTGATATTTACATACCCATTGTTGATTATTATTAACCTTTTTAGCTTGAAAGGTTCTTTTTCTGTTTGTCGATTTATTAAAACTTGTTTTGGTGTTTGCACTTTTAACAGTTGACTTAAGGTGGCTTGTGTTCCAGTTTTTGCATTGGCAAGTGTTTTTGGCACTTCTAAGTTGAGCTTTCTTGGGACCGCAATGGGAATTAGGGTGTACATTATGTTGATACTTGTTAGTCTCCACCCTTTTATACCCATAGACTTCCCTTCTCACAACATGATAGTCACAATAACCATGTAAATTATCAAAACTACCACAGATATAACATGCCTTATTGTTCATTACAAAATCACTACCTAGTTGTTGAGATTTAACATGATTCCAACTCCACTCACAGTTACCCTAAATTTGTAGGCTTTTCTATACATCTCGGCATACCTTACAGTTGGTCTAGGTTTATTAAGCGATTTCCTAGGTTCCTCACAGTAGCAGTGTTAACAACTTTTGGGATAGTAATCTTTTTATCCATCATCAACAATAAATCCTATGTTCAAGCTTACTCTCTTAAGCACATCTTCACACTTTGTACCGTTCCAAAAGGACTATATTCTCTTTCAAGTTCCTTAAAGTCTTCTAAACTGTATGAGCTAAATCTACACACTGGAGGTGATGGAACACCTCTTAGTGGTGGTGGCCTTGTATTATAACCCATTGAGGACTTAGCTATTAATTACTTGAGCATTCCAAATTTTATCAATTGACTTAGGTGATGATAACATGTGTCTCTGATTAAATTGACATTTTCAATTTTCTTTTGGAGTTTTCAAGCTCCTTGGTATGTTTTCATTCACGGCGGTTGTATGTTCTACCTCTCTCCTAAGAAGAATCATAATCATTATAATTTGACTCATTTGCTAGATAGTGCTCTATTTGCTTTTTCTAATCTTTGCCATAGCTTTCCTAAGATTAACGCGGTATAATTAGCGGTATATAATTCTTGCCTTTTAGAGTACAAATCATTAAGTCTTTCAACTTCTTTAGCGACCCATGTTTTAGAACAACTATCAAAGTTTGTACCTCGAGAATGAGATAAAGCCATGAGAGCAAATTCATAGCAACAGAGCAACATCACGAATGTTCTTCTTCTTGTTCATCAACCATGAAACTCCAATCATAGCTCACACCATCGATAGCAAAAATTGCCTTTGGTTCTTCCACAGTTGGTCCCTTCTTTTGCTTGTACCATGTAGACTTGTTGTCCTTGGCCTTTGGTCTTCTACATTCTATAGCAAAATGTCAAACTTGTGGCGTTAAAGCCTCCACTTCTTCTTATCAAAACTGCAGATTATCATCACCATTAATGTGGATAGGTTTGCCAGTCTTCTTGTAGAATTTATTAGCCCTCATGCTAGAAGAGCTTCTCTGCCATTTATATCCATCTCCTCCAAGTCATCTTCATCAATTTGCTCTATGTCTTCATGAGTTAAGGCAGAGCCATCAACTTGTGTGGAGATAAAAGAATAAAAGGTAGGATCTCGATACTAGCACCTTCTTTTTGGAACTGCGGTGATAACATTAACATTACCGATGGAAACTTTAGAACCTACGATGGCAATATCATCATCACTTTCATCTTGAGTCATCGTCAGCGAATTTGACAACAATGCCAAGCTACTAGAGCTTGTACCAAGTTTCCCCGCCTTCTTCAACCTTTGCTCAATAAGTTTGAAGTTGTTGTAAAGGTCATTGAGCTTCATTGTTTTGATATACTACGTTTTGTTTTCCCAGACAGTAACATTGGTTTGAAATTCTGAAGGCAAACTTCTTAGAAACTTCAAATTGAGGTCTTCCTTTTTTACCTCAATGCCAAACCTGATTAGCTGTAACAATCTTCAGTTTGGTAAAAAGCTATCAAATGAGTCATTGCTTGAGCGGAGAAGTTTTTCATAACTTTGCTAACAAGTGTCTTACAGGTCTTCTTTGTTGCATCATTACCACCAAACACGAGCAAATCTCTTCAAGCAGGTTCTTTAGAGTCTTGAATTTCTTTGAATGCTATAATCGGTCTTTAGGAAGAGTCATCAGCAACAGACTTCTAGCTTTAAGATCATTCTTCTTTTGAGCTTTTTGACATTTGATTCAGCCTGAAACTTTCACAACATCTGTGTCACCTACTTTGGAAGTAGTGGTCCGAGACTTGCAGAATCACCAAGTTGAATAATCTCCCATAGAGCATAGTCTTGTATGAGGAAGTATTGCTCAATCAGTATCCTCCACATCTCAAACTCATTAAGCTTAAGCTTAGGGAGTCTAGGTGTAGAAGAAGAGTTTGATTGGTTGTTTTCCATCTCCATTATCTTGAGTGAGTCAAGCTAATTCTTTGGATCTTCTAAAACAAATATCGAGAACACGTGTACGATACCACTTGATTGATCTAGGACACTCTCAACGTGTCAATGATATTTTGTATGATATTATCAAGCAAGCGGAATTTACTTAGGTAATACTTAGAAGACGAATTATATGATGTATGAGAATAAACACAAGTTAACACAAAGCTCAAGCTCCAATATTATTAATGAATATCACAGTGATCTTAACTTATCACTAGGGTTACACCTTGAAGCTTTAGTAGGTAATATTGTAATGTAATCACGTGCCTAAGACAATGACCTAGGATCTCGTTTTATACAACAAAGAAGTCCTTTACAAGATAAGAATATAGCTAACATAATAGAATATACACAAAATCTATTCTATACTTATCAAGGCAGTTTAACCTTATCATAATGATAGCGTGGTAATAAAGAACTTGCGGTGGGAATACGTTTCCCTTTGCTAGTGTTAAACCAAGCGGTGTAAACCACTACTATAAAGTGGTAACAGTTATTCCCAACACAGGGAATACCATTCAGACTGCTCACATGGTCACTAAGCATAGAGTTTAACGCGATAAGCATAGTGTTCCCATTATAGATAAACCCAACCACAGTATAGTAAGTTAGCTAAGGCGGTTCAAAATGTAATTTATGATGGCAATGAGATTCTTAAACCTAGACAGAAACCTAGATGCGTTGAGTGCTCTGAGGAAGATAGAATATTAGATGATGCATCTAGGGTGAAATGAATAAGAAGCTAGAAGATCACGAATGCAAAAGAATAACATCACGATCAAACCCCATGATTACAAGAAGGAAAACTGGATCTCCTTGAACAATTTTAAGCCTCAAAGCGTTATTAACACGAACAAGTTTTTTGGAAAAGGATTTAGATAAGCAAAAAGCAGAGAATCTTGTTGAAACGAACCCCCCCTTAGGAAAATGCCTTCAACGTGTGTATCCTCCCAATACACCAATGCATTTAGTTCCTAGGACTATTGCCACTAAAATTAAGACCTTAATCAGCCATATATTTATTCTTCAACTATTTGTCGATTTTGAGAAAACTTGTAAGAAAAGGATCACACCTTTGGGATAGAAGAAGGGAAAGGGTTTTGAACAAACAAAGGAATGCTATCTAAGCGAGGTCATGCCTTTCTTCAAACTACTAAAAGATCATTTTGAGAGTCTTAAAAAGGGGATAAATTGAGATATTAAAGGAATGGAAAAGGAATTTGATGCAATGATAGTTGAGGTTAGTGACTATGAGCGAGCATTAAAATATAATGAGATTGAGAGGAAGAATTTGCATACCTTGAATGAGAATCTTATTTATGAATGTATTGCTCAAGATGTGTTTTACCTTTTACTTCTTGCTCCATTAATGCTTCTCAATTTCATGAATTATCTGTTGCTCTAAAGTCTCCCATGATCGTGTCATTGAGCTTGAAAAGATTAATTTGAAACTTAATGAGAAAATTGATCGGGATGATCACGATAATTTGGTAAAGCATCTTTCTAAACTAGAAGTTGAACATTTTGATTTACAACTAAAATATCAACATCTAAAAGAAAATGTTAAAACCTCAAATATCAAGACATCCTTGGATGTTCCTGAATTTGATGCAGTTTTTGAAATTAGCAAGCGTGATGAACATATTCGAGCTCATTGTAACACGATCAAAAAGTTGAAAGCCCAAATCTCTCAATTAAAGGGTGAAAAGAACAATGTATCTGGATCCCAAATGCCTCCTCCTTTAGATTCTCGGTACTCTCAAACTTTTCATCTTCAAAACTTAGTTAATGCCTTACAAAGGGAAAACGAGAGTTTTCTAGAAGAAAATGAAAAGCGACACTTTAAAGAGTTATATGATTCAATGAAAGTCACTCGTGACCAAAACAACGAAAAATAACGTCTTTACAAAAGGAAATTGAGAATCTGAGAAGTCAGGAAAATGGGAAACTGCCACTTGTTTTAATAAGAATGTTGTTTCAAAGTCACCCTTAGACGCAAATACTTGTGGCGGTTAAATATATTCCTCCTCATCTTAGGAATAATGAACCTCCGTTTCATGACTATTGTGCTCACCTTAAGGATAGTCTAGAATGTCTCCGTGAGATTGTTGAAGAGGATTTCATTAATACACCTCTTGATAGAGAATTAGTTTTTGCCTCAGGCCAAGCGATCTCAAGAGCTGCTTGAATGTGTAATGCAACATGTCCAAATTCTTAGGTGCAAAAGGCAAAGCTGTGATGCCTTGTTCTATGCCTAGTGCCAAGCATGAAATCCGTTCCATGCCCAATGTTATGAGGTTTGGGGGATTTTAGTGTGCAAGCAAATAAGCTCAAATCACAATCTTAAGAAAGTAAACACTAATGTGCCTTCTAGTAGTTCAGATCCTTGCACATCAAGTTTAGGAATGCAAAAATTAGATCAAACAACTTATGTTCCCATTCCCTCTCTGAGAATGTCGGTGACATTAAAGCGGCGAGGTCAAAGTCTCAAGACAATACAAGGAATGATAGGACCTTGCAAGCTAAGAATGTGCATTGGAAAAGAGTAGAAGACCAATCTAGGAACTTTAAGTTTGGATCAAATAAAAGCAATTGTGTTGGCCATAAATCTTGTAATTAATTAATTCGATACTATTTGCAAACCTTGTAATGATGTGCCTTGAATTACATTTGCTAATCATGAATGTGGTGTGAATGCTTTGTCTAATCTTTGTCAAATGCCCGATTAAAATTGTTAATGCTAATAATCGTGTAAAGAAGGCTAAAAGGCAAAGATGAATGATTGTTAGAAAACAGTGGAAACCCACGGGAAGAACATTTATAAAGATAGGTTATTATTGGATACCTTTTGGTCATAAGAATAATCATTTTGCCCTCAATGCTAAGACTATGCCCACTAGAAAATGGATGCCTCTTGGTAGAACTATTCCTTTAAGAAGTGAACATACTTTGAATAGGTCAAATCAGAGACACCACTGCATCTATTCCCAATGATTCCATTGCTTCTACTTCGATATGGATGTTTCTATTTACGTGTGGGTGTTCCAATTAATGTTACTAACGAAGTGGAACTCATTCTTGCATGGGGATCCCAATTATCGATTATCCATTCTTGTGCGTTCAAGCTGCGGATCGTTCAAATCGTTACGTGGTACACGGACTCAGGCATTCCAAGCATATATGGAGACGGTCACGTCATGAACCGTGTGAGCAAATTCATGGAGACAGTTAGATTCGGGAATGATCATTTTGGTGCAATTATGGGTTATGGAGATTATGTTTTTGGTAAAAGTGTTATCTCGGGGTATATTATGTGGAAGGTCTTGGTCATAACACTTTCTCTTTTGGTCAATCTGCGATTGATCTAGAAGTAGCCTTGAAAACATACTTGTTTCGTTAGAGAACTTGATGGTAGGAACTTTTAAGAGGTTACGTGGTTCAAATCTATACACCATCTCTATCGAAGATATGATGAAGTCTTCTCCAATTTGCTTGTTGTCAAAGGCTTCTAAAACAAAGTCATGGTTATGGCATCGTCGTCTCAATCACTTGAACTTTGGCACCATCAATGATCTCTCCGGAAAGGACTTAGTTGTAGGTCTACCTAGACTTAAGTATGAAAAGGATCATCTTTGTTCAACATGCCAATTGGGAAAAAGCAAGAAGTATGCCCATAAATCCAAACCTACAAACTCATCCTGAAGTTCTCCATACAATTCACATTGACTTATGTGGACCAATGAGAGTGCAAACTATTAATGGGAAGAAATATGTGTTAGTTGTGGTTGATGACTACTCGATTCACTTGGGTTAAGTTTTTGAGGACAAGGATGAAACTCGGATGTCATCATTAAACTCATCAAACAACTTTAGATCATTCAACAAAATAGTTGAATCATCCGTCTGACAATGGAACCGAGTTTGTTAATAAAGAACTCAATGAATTTTATGGAAATGTTGGAATCAGTCCCCAAAGAAGTGTCCCTCGAACTCCTCAACAGAGCGGTGTAGTTGAAAGACGAAATCGAACTCTTGTAGAAGCTGCAAGAACAATACTGATTTACTCAAAGGTTCCAATGTTTCTATGGGCTGAAGCTATTGCCATGCTTGTTACACTCAAAATCGATCTCTAATTCACACTTCTCATGGAAAGACTCCCTATGAACTTGTCCACATAGAAAACCGATCTATCATACCTTCGTGTGTTTGGTGCTTTATGTTATCCAACTAATGATGGTCAAGATTTAGGAAAACTGAGAGCTAAAGCGGACATTGGAGTTTTTGTAGGCTATGCACATAACATAAAAGGTTACGAATCTACAACAAAGAGAACCCGAAATATCATGGAAACAATTCACGTCACGTTTGATGAGGTGACCGGTCAAATGGCTCCTGGACAATCCAGTTTAGGACCCGCACTTCAAAGCAGTCCCATTGGTTCATCTCTTGTACCAAACTCCTCATCAGTAACTCCATATGTACCTCCCTCGAGAAGATGATTTAAAAGCTGTTTGATCCAATGTTTGATGAACAATTTGAGCCAAGTAACATTGATATGACAATTCAATCAACGAGGCTGCTTCATCACATCAATGAAATTAACCCTTCAACTTCTATGTCATTAAGCCAAGAAGCTGCTGTCGACCAATCTGTTTCATCAACAAATCTTCAATCATCAAGTGTACATCATGGAAATGCTTCAGATTCACAGGATGAAGTCAATCCCTTTTCTACTCCTGAAGATGCTCCATTTGAAAACATATTTGCTCCTGAATCATCATCGAACCATCTTCTTGAGGAGACATCGAGTACTTCATCCCTCAACAACAACCACATGAATACCTCGAGAAAATGGACTCACGATCATCCATTAGACAACATCATTGGAAATCCCTCTCGTCCAGTATCCACTCGGAAACAACTTGCAGATCCGCCTTATGGTGCTTCTTCAAATCCGTACTCTCTAAGATCGAACCAAAAGATGTTAAATCCGCCATGAATGAAGACAGCGGTTCAATGCCATGCAAGAAGAAATTCATGAGTTTGATCGACTAGATGTATGGGAATTAGTACTGCTCAGTTATTGCTATGATCATTGCTCTAAAATGGATCTTCAAAGTGAAACTTGATGAACATGGTGATGTTAAAAGAACAGCTCGATTGGTTGCTAAAGGATACCGTCAAGAGGAGGTATAGACTTTGAAGAATCATTTGCTCCGGCAACGAATGAGTCGAGAATATTCTTGGCTTATCTGCAGTAAGAATATGATAGTCTATCGGATGGATGTAAAGGCTTTCGACGGAGATCTTAAAGAAGTTTATGTTGCAACTGAAGGCTTTGTGAATCGAGCATCCTACTCATTTGCGTTTGAAGAAGGCTCTTTATGGTTTAAAGCAAGCTCCAAGGGCATGGTATGATACGCTATCTGTTGGATCGATATACTTTAATCAAACTAGCAACTAGCTTGTTAGGTTTAACAACCTCGGATAAATCCTAAGTTATTAACAAGAAACGAGCAATCTTTATTAAGTGTGATTTACTTAACAAAGCTAAGAAGAATAACTTTTATTATTAACTCTAAATCCTTATTATGGGAACTAAGTAGATTATGAACTTCTCTAAAACTCTAAACAACTTGGAATTCATAAACTCTAAAACTCATAAACTGCGTCTAATGCCATCTAGGAGTCCTTTTATAGGCTCAAGGATATCTAGTCGGTTTACAAATTGTATCCTTATGCGAATTATCTGAGAATATTCTAGAGTTACAATACTTTCCATAGCGAATATAGGTTCTTTGTTCTTGCACTACTGACAGTTGGCTGATACTTTATTTATCTTTAGCGGTACTTTGACTTTTGACTTTTCCGGTACTGCATTACGGTACTTTCATATCTTAGTACTTTCATATCTTGACACTTTCATATCCTAACACTATCAAAGTTTCTTACGTAAACGACAAAGAGGCATTGATCAACATTGTTCACGGAAGTCAAACACTTAATTCACATTCAAATTTATGTTGATGATATCATCTTTTGCCTCGACGACCCCAATGAGATGTGACGTTTTCATATGAAATGGGTTCTAAATTTCAAATGTCAATGATGGGACAAATGTCATTTTTCTTGGGATTACAAATTTCACAAAGTCACGGAGGCATTTTCATAAATCAATCTAAATATGCTAATGAGATTTTAAAGAAATTTGGATTTGATTCTAGTGACCTTGTTGACACTCCCATGATTGGCGTACTAAACCGGATGAGGACCACTCAGGATCATGGTAGACCAAACAAAATATTATGATGGATCCACGATGTACCTCACGGCCGATGGGCACGATATTACATTATTTGTATGTGTGCTAGATACCAGGCTAAGCCTACCAAAAAGCACCTTGAAGCGGTTAAGCGGGTCTTCGGTACCTCCAGGAACCATCAACATGGGACTTTGGTACCCGAAGGACACCGGTATGTCACTAACGGCATATGCAGTCTTGAGATCATGAAGGGTGTCAAGATACTCGTCGAGAATACGTCTGGAGGTGCTCGGTTTTTGGGTGATAAGCTTGTGGTCGTCGTCAAAGAAGCAAATGAGTACTTCTATTTCCTCTACAGAGGCTGAATACATAGCCATGTCATCTTGTTGTGCTCAAATCCTATGGATGAGATCTCAATTATCTGACTATGGCTTCGAATTCAACAAAATCCTACATCTTTGTGATAATAAAGTGCTATTGCTCTTTCTTGCAATAACGTTCAACACTCAAGGGCAAAGCATATCGACATTTGACATCATTTCATCAGGGAACAAGTGGAAAAGGTGTGGTGGAACTCTATTTTGTGAGGACTGAATACCGGTTAGCGAGACATCTTCACCAAAGCTCTTCCAAGAGAGCGTTTTGAGTTTATTCTTCCACGACTTGGCTTGAAAAGCCTTCAACCAGAAACACTCAAGCGTCTTCGAGGAGGAAGGCGAGGAGTAAAGGTCTTCCTTCATCTATCTCTTTGTATATATTTTTTTTCAAAAGCAAAATACAAAATTACAAAACCTTCAAAAATCAAATAGAAAATTATAAAACTTTCAAAATCCATAAAAATGTGAAAAATTCGAAAAATCCTCAAAAATATTGTCATTTTTGTCATGTTTTTCACGATTCGATAACATCTCGGATGTGTTGTCTTTCAAAGAATGATACGGGACTTTAGATGTTGTTAGAATGTTAAAAAAATGAGGCAAAAGAAATTGGTGGTTTATTGTCATTTCAGGCAGTATCCCGTGTTAAAAGAAAGAACGAGCCATGCTTTATCTTGTTTTCAAATCTCATGCTCGATTCTATAAACATTTATCTGCTTGAAAACTAATTGCTTTAAAAATAACTTCGGACTCAAGTTTCAAAATCATCGGACTTATTTGTCAAAATATCTATTTCTCAATCAACAACCTATGTCATTGATTGAGGGGAAGAATGATTTCAATTAATTCAAAAGTTGTATTTGTCATACAATTGTTTTCAAAAGATAATCATGCATGTTTAACCAATGGAGTTTAAAGTCTTAAAATCCGATCCTTATCGGTTAAAAGCGCTTTCATAATCAAGTCATAATTCTCCTTAAAAGCTTTCAAAATCAATTTAAATCTACAGAGATCACAAATCTCAAATGATTTGATAATTGTGATCGGGGAGAATTTTTGATTTAAATTGGATTTAAAGCGATTGTTCGATAAATGGTTTCATAAGTGATTAGCATGTTTGCCTTCCCATGTGCAAAGTGTCAAGCGATTTCAAATTTTCCATGCACATGTTGAGGGGGAGCATCTATTTTAAACCTCAAATTATTGAAGCGTGATCAATTGTCTCTAAGTGCAGGTTCCCTCTAATATGTGCAAAATTCTTTCAAAATTTGAGGCACATATTGAGGGGAGCAAACTTTTGAAAACCTCATCCTTCCTCAAAATGTTTTATTTACTCAAATTGATTGGGAAGTGATGATGATCATTTTAGAAAATGTTAATTAAAAGATTGGACCTTTCATTCTCAATCTAACGATTTCAAAGATCTCTTGCCTCGATGTGCTAAAACAATTTCTAAAATATTATGCATATGTTGATGGGGAGCATTTCTAAAATTATCAAAACAATTAAGATACAAAATGCTTTGATTCTATATCACAAGTATCTTGATTGATTTTCAAATGGTTTTCAATTGGTTCCTATGGCAGATGAACGATACCAAACAGACCGACCAACTTTACTTTATGTATGGTGATATAAGGATGATAAGGTTAGGATGAGGTCCCATGATCCCTTGAGGCAGGAGGGATCTACCTAGGGACAATCCACTAGATAGTGTAGAGTCCTTAGGTATGATGAAAAAAGGAGAAAATGAGGGGAAGAGTCTTGTGAGGCTGAGCTAGTCTTGAATAAACCCAACAAGGTTCTAGTTATGAAGTCTCGGTAAGCACTGAAGGGGTTGAAGAATGAAAAAATTGAATGTGAAAAAGGGTGAAAAGAAATAGCCCTCCATTTATTCAACCTTAGAGAGAAGCGGGTTCAATACATATACTCTTGGTGGTTACTAAGGTAACACGGTATTGAAGACAAGGCGTCATGGACCCAGTGGCGCCTTGCACTAACTTCCCAAGCTACTCAAGTTCCTCTTAAAGGGCTTGTTTCATTCTCCGGGGAACCACATAATCTATCGACTTTCTCTTAGAGATAGTTGGTATTGAAGAAGGAGACCCTCTCCCTAGTCTCTGACATAGGAACCAAATATGCACAAATTGAGTCTAGAGCCGAGATCATCAATTAATCTCTTTAGGACACTTATTTCTTGAAGACTCACTATTTCACACTATGTGGAATGTGAGATTATATCTTATGAGTCCTACGCACTATCCTTGTGGTATTGCCAAGACTTAATTATGTCATATGGACCTCATCGATGGGCGATTCAAAATTGAATCAATCGGTCCAAGAAATGGATTGACGGATGCCTTTGAAAACGGTTGTTGTGTTTAAAAACTCTTTTCTCTAAAACATGTTGTGTGCATTTATTTCAAATCAAAAGGTGTTTATGATTGATAAATTATTTTTCACTAAAACTTCGTTGTATTGCAAAAACAATTTCTATTGAGCGTCTACGATTGTTTTCAAATCTCTTTTCATCAATCGTTAATCTCTATTATTTGGTTCTCCTCCGTGTTGTCTTCTTTGAGGCGCTCGGTTTGAGAACGGCTAGAAGCATTGCGAAACCTGTCAGGAAATTCTTGAATTATACCGATCACGAGCGTACTTATGCTTGATCAACGAGGAACGTGGGCGTGTACCTCATTCGCGAAAGTGATCAAAGACACTTTCGTGTGCTGTGCTAACTGTTGTATGCAGTACACCTAGCGTTTGCGGTGATCCGAATGGGCGGTCAATCCATAGCCGCATGCTCACACAACACATTCATTTCTATAGAAATCATGATAAGTGCATCAAAGGCTCACGATATTATCTCTCCATGCTTCGCTACCTTTCGCCAATATCATGAATCAACAAAAGCTTCGCTACTCACGATAAGAAGAAATCATGATTAAGAATGTGAGCATGTCGGTCCAAATGTCACAACATCAAATATTATCAACACCACATAGGAAGAGTCGGAGATTTAATGTGGTGATGATCTCAAATCCGGCTCAAAACTCATTATCCGTGGATCGATAAAGACCTCCACTCAGTTTAACCAAACATGCATTATGAAGAATCAATGACTACGAGCTTGAGCAAAGTAATTCATCAAAGTGCAAGAACAATTTATAATGTAATATCCGTTTGTATTCAATGTAAGTTTAATGTGTGTTTGAGGTGACCTCCCAGGAGATTGTTAGAATTAGAAATTCAGGTATTAAAAAGTCGGTCACCTCAAGTATATGTAATCGTTAAAGAGCTCGTAGTCATAGTTATTTTATGATTAAGTAGTATTTAGTTTAGTAACACGTGGAGGACGGGACGGTCTTTACCCACTGTATGCACGATCACGGCCGTAGGTGGCATTTGTTTGTAGATACTATAAATACCCTCTACCTCCCAAGGTAGAGGGTTGGAGCTTCAATACCATTTTTCTTTGTTTCACATAGTTCCCAACTCTCTTCCTTTCTCTCACTAGAACTTTCTCTCTCTAAATATTGTGTACGCCCCACATGGTTATGGTTTAATGTGTTTGTGAAATCCTATATCTAACATCTTTGAATGAAGATTTTGGAGAGATTCTAGCATGAAGGTTTCTTAAGAGCAAAAGTGGTTAGAATCATCTATCAATGTCCAACAAAATGATTTAAGAGAAAAATATGACCAACAAAAAAAAATCCTTCTTTGTAGTTTTCAAACATACACGGATGGTATCAAGTCTTTAAATTACAACATACTTTAAGAAAACTTGAAGTAACAGCTCGATGCCAATTGTGGAAAACTAGAAGGGGGGTTGAATAGTTTTACCAATTTAAAACTTCCTTTTAAATATTTAGATCGACATATTTCAATCTATTTGATTATTTTATGTTGGGCGTTGATAGATAGATATATAAGCGTGTAATGAAATATAAAGAGTAAGCTTAGCATCACCCGCGACACAAGTTATTTATAGTGGTTAGGCTACAAGGACACCTTCCTTGCCCTACTCCACTCTCCGAGTCACCTACTCGAGTTGGTAAACACCAACTCCTTGTGGTGAAGCCTTCCACGGCGATAAACAACCTTTTTAGGTACAAAGCTAAATACCGAGTTCTTTCACACCAAAATGAACCACACCTAACCAAGCGTCGCCTACCCTTTATCTCTGATTGCTAGGCTAACCGAGTTCTTTCACACCTTAGGAGAACTAATCCTATCTAGCGTCGCCTACCCTTTATTAGGTACAAGGCTAAGCACCTAGTTCCATTACAATGGAGGAACTACTACCCTTCATGACACAACACCGAATCTCAAGGAGATCTACTCCTTGTTACAACACCATCAAGGATATCACCATCCTTGTAAATAAATAAATACATATATGTATAACGATGCACCTCATCTATTATACGACCTAGGCATTCTTCCCAAATGCGACTTGATTTGATTCTTCGGCATCCTTCACTAATGCATTTGACACAACGCTTGGCACCCTTCACTAATGCCTTCGTTTTGACACCTTTAGCATTCTTCACTAATGCTTTGACACGAATGAAGAACACCTTTCACTAGTGCTTTCATCTTGACACTTTTAAATTCTTCACTAATTCCTTCAACCCACATCTATGGAGAAAGGAAGAACTATCAACAAGAGAACCTTAGTTGTCTTGATGATGATGAAGCATGGCAACTCATAGACTTGAGCTTTACCGCGTCTTCAAGTGGTGATCTCTCCTTTAAGAGGAACCTAGAAGATCACACAAAACAAAAGACAAACTACATAGATCACTTAGATATGAGGTTAGAGGGTTAGAATACTTTGGGAAGTATGTGTGTAAAGTGATGCATAGAAAGGAAGAAATGGCTCTCTATTTATAGAAATTCTCTCTTGTTCCCCGGATCCCGGATCCCTTCCACTTGGGATCGGCTATCACAAGCTAGGGATGGTGGAACGCTCCTCTTTACCCATGGGTATTTTTGGTTATGGGTCATGGGTCATGGGTTATGGTTGATCCATGGTTTTCTTTCTAGATTCAATGAACTTGGTTAAGTGGTATATATAAAACCATGGATTATGGGTCAATACCATTTGCTAGTTTTTACCCATTTTGGTATTTACATATTTTTACCCATTTTAGTATTTACATGTTTTTACCCATTTTAGTATACTTAGTTTAAGTATATGTTGAACCCAATATGTAAACACTAGTTGTTGTACATATATATCTAAATTATAAAATCACTTAAGCTTGTTTTAGTGTTTTATGTGAAAACGTAAGTATGTTAGAAAACTATTAACTCAAACTATTTACGTATCCTTTTGTTTCGTTAAAATGATTTTACGTTTGTTATCGACAAAACATTAGAAGATCGTAAAATATAAATAAACGTTTTTACGGCTTATTTGTATTAACAGGATGGTTCTCATTGTGGCTTGCATCTCAACGTTGATAAAAATAAGGTTTTTTGGCCAAAGGAAGACCCTAGAAGCAGGCTTGAAGGTGTTTTCCAGCCTAATATTGCTTGGCCCTTGGTTGGTGCTAAATTACTAGGTGGACCCACTAGTGTGGATTTTGATTTCAGTAGTAAGCTTATGATTAAAAGAATGGCCAAAACCATTAGGCTTATGGATGCAGTTGCTAAGATTAATAATCCCCAAAGTGAGTTTCTGCTTCTTTGGGCTTGTACGGGTATTTCTAAACTATACTTTTCTATGCGCACATGTCCTTCCCGTGTCTTTGAGACGACTCAACGTTCCTTAGACGTGGCTCTCCGTTCTGCTCGAGAGCGTATTGTCGCTACTTCTAGACCAGGGTTTGGCGACTATTTACGGAGGCTTTCCACCTTACCCTTTGCATTTAAGGGGCTTGGTGTTTATTCTGTAGGCGATGTTTTCAATTATTCCTTTCTTGCTTCAAGATTGCTGTCTGCTGGCTTGCAGACTAAGCTTCTTCGGCATGCTAGTATTGTAGCTTCTAGGCTAAACTTTGATGATTCTTTTTGTTTAATACATCTATGGAGACTGACCTTTTGAGTAATCTAAATGAGATCGCTGCCCCAAACTCATGAAGAAACTGGCAGATATATATTCACATGGGTTATAAAACTGTAGAATCCACCATTTTCTTATCTCCTCGACAAATGGCTTTGTGGAAATTTGAAATGGAGGATTACATTTTTGACTAGCTCAGGGCGTTTCCGATTTCTGGTTTGGGAAAGACTATGAATGCTAAGACTTACTGTTTTGTGTTATTTTATCGGTTAGGCATTCCTTTATTTTCTGCTTCAAAGCCTTGTAGAGGTTGTTTCAATGTTTTTGCCAGAGATATTTATGAAGACCATGTTGTATCGTGTGATGGTATTATTGGTATTAAATATTGTCATAATGTTGTACGCGTAACCCATGTATGATGTCGGTTGATGATATCGGTTCAGATTTTCAGCAGTGGTATGGATTGGGATATTGGCACAGATCTTTAGGGGAGTGCGACAAACCCTTACATCCAGTGGATATGTTACTTTACATGGGATAGGGATGCTTGCTGATGTGTGTGATCCGATCTCCTACAGGATTAGCTTTGCTATAGCAACTGGCCTGGCTGGGTACATGTTCATGTACGGGCGGTAGGAGATGTTGCACATCATAACGCGTGTGAAGTATGAGGCTAAGTGTGCGACTATTGGATATGGATTTCTCCCCTTTTCATTCTCTTCATTGGGGGAATTATAGGAGTGTGCGACTACTTTGCATTCTAGGGAGCGGTTTGAGAGTGGTCTACTTGTATGAGGAAGGCTTACTTCATTTATCTGCAGAAGCTAGACAGGGCTACTCACGTGTTGTTCGAATCTTTATGTATTACTTTTCTTTTTAGCCTAAAAGCTAAAAGACCCTAATAGACCCTAATAGTATCTCAGAATTCTACCAATTTTTTTGTAAATGTCTTGAGTTTCTATTAAAGTGATTTATAATAATAGTAACAACAACAACAACAACAACAACAACAACAACAACAACAACAATAATAATAATAATAATAATAATAAGGTGATTCACTTGAACCTCTTCTCTTTGCCCTTGTGTTACATCCCCTGATAGGTAAGATTAGAGAATCCTTTAGTCTTTCCCTTCAAGCTTGGTATCTAGACGATGGCACTATTATTGGAGATACATTGGTCTTGGGGAAGGCTTTAGAGCTTATTATGTTGGATGGACCACGGCGTGGCCTGCACCTCAACGTTGATTAAACTAAGGTTTTTGTTTGCCAAAGGAAGACCCCAGAGGCATGCTTGCAGGTGTTTTCCCGCCCAATATTGCTAGACCGCTGGATGGTGTCAAATTATTAGGTGGGCCGGTTAGCATAGGCTTTGAGTTTAGCAGTGAGCTTGTTATGAAAAAGGTTGCTAAAACTATTGAGCTCATAGATGCCGTTGCTAAGCTTAAGGACCCCCAATGTGAGTTGTTGCTCCTTCGCGCTTGTGCCGACATTTCAAAGTTATATTTCTTTATGCGCACATGTTCTCCTAAGGTCTTTGAGCGTGCTCACGTTGCTTTTGATGCGGCACTACGTTCTTTTCCGGAACATATTGTTACTACTTCTGGGCCTAGATTTGGTGAATGGCAATGGAGGTTGGCCACCCTGCTATTTACATTTAGGGGGCTTGGCGTATATTCAGCAGGAGATGACGTGACTATGCATTCCTTGCGTCAAGACTTCAATCTTCCAAACTACAGACTAAGCTCCTCATAAATTCTGATATTGTAACCTTTGGACCTTCCTTCGAAGAGGCCTTGAGCGTCTTTAATGCAGAAATGGAGATTGACCTTCTGAGTAACCCGGATGAGATCGCTGCCCCTAAACGCATGAAGAAATTGGCCTTATACGTGTTACCCAAATGGCTGAATCCACATTTTGCTTATCTCCTCGAAAAATGGCACTCTAGAGGTCGTAAAGGGATGACTACACTTCAGACTGGCTTAGGGTGGTTCCGATATCTGGGCTGGGACAGACCATGAATGCCAGAACTTACAGGTGCGTATTATGTTATTGGCTAGGCGTTCCCCTTTTCTTTGTTCAGATGTCGTGTTTAGCTTGCTCTAAGGTTTTCACAGGGGATATTTACGGGGACCATGCTGTATCGTGTGCTGGCACTATTGGTTTTAAACATCGGCACAACATGGTGCGTGATACTTTGGTTGATATATGTTCTCGATCTGGGGTCTCAGCTTGTAAAGAGGTTGACATTGGGTTGGGTGGAGAAAGGGAGCAAGTCTTACGGAGATATCTTGCTTTATTCTTGGGATGGAGGGCAGGACGTATATGTCGATTTGTGGAATCGATCTCCCCTCACGTAAACTGGTATGATTGATTTTGTACCAGCTCGTGTGGTGATTGATGCCGCAAAATGTAAGCGAGTCAAGTACGGAGATAAATTTGTGGATATTGGATATGGGTTCATCCCTTTCTCATTTTCTTCCTTGGGAGAACTTGAGGCAGATGCGGTGACCTTACTTAAGCGGATCCGGAAGTTCTCTATAACCTAAGACATTGGGGCACGCGATGCTGCTCATATCTTCAGTAAGATTAGTTTTGCTATTGCTAAGGGTGTGAGAGCCCAGATTGTTTCGAGGCTCCCCATTAATTTTTATAAGAATAGTGATACACCAAATCAAATTCATCCACAAAAGAATCAACCTTGAGGTGGCGCCGGATGATTGGTTTCTTGTGGGAGCCACTCCCACAAAAAACCAATCATCCCGCCATCCGCGCGCCAGGTGTAATAAGCTGTGGATGAATTTGAGTGGATGTAGCATTAGTGTTTTTGTAATCCTATGGTTTGTTTCTAATGAAAGTGATGTTATAATAAAATAATAATAACAACAACAACAACAACAATAATAATAATAATAATAATAATAATAATAATAATAATAATAATAATAATAATAATAATAATAATAATAATAAAGTGATTTACTAAAGCAGATCCGAATGTTCTCTATGACTCATGACACCGGGGCGCGTGCTGCTATTTATATCTTCAGTGGGATTAGTTTTGCTATAGCTAGAGGAGTGGGGGCTCAGATAGTTTCGCGGTTCAAATAATAATAATAATAATAATAATAATAATAATAATAATAAAAGTGTGTGGGGGCCCAGTTGGTTTCTAGGCTTCTCACTAATTTTTTGTAATCCTATGAGTTTCTAATAAAAGTGTTGTTTATAATAAAAAAAATAAAAATAAATAAAAATAAATAATAATAATAATAATAATAATAATAATAATAATACTAATAATAATAATAATAATTATAATAATTAGAGAAGTGGGGGCTCAAATTGTATCTCGGCTCCCCACTAATTTCTTATAAATCAAACGGTATTCCTTTCTCCATGGTTCCCCTTATTTCCCCCTTCGTACAGTTTTTCTTTTAGGGTTTCGTTTTGAGGATCGATTCGGTTCGGTTACTGCTATGTGCGTTTTGCTTCTCCAAAACATTGTAGGGGTTGCGTTTGATTCTTTCAAACAGGTTTTAAGGTCCCTTTTCCTGCTGTGAACGTTTGGTTTTACTCGAAAATTGATCGTTTGTAGGGGCTGCGTTTGGTTTTACTGCTGTGAACGTTAAGGTTTTTTAGGGTTACTGCTTTGTGCGTTTTGCTTCTCCTAAACGTTGTAGAGGCTGCGTTTGATTCTTTCAAACATGTTTTAAGTTCCTTTTTGCTGCTGTGAACGTTTGGTTTTACTCGAAACTGATCGTTGTATGGGCTGCATTTGGTTTAAGCTGCTGTGAACGTTAAGGTTATCTAGGGTTTTTCCATTTGTTATTTTCAGTTTGGGTTGTGGCAGTGGCTCCCTCGCTTCTTCCAAAACATTGTGGGATTTTATTTGGTTATTAATATTCAGGTTTAAGGGATTATTTGCTACTGTGTGGGTGTTTGGCTATCCTCGTAATTGTTTGACTTCGTCGAAACCGTTGACGTGGTTGCTTTGCTCCTTCATAGCAGTTTGTTCTTCCTTACAGTTTTTTTTGGGTTTTGTTTGCTGCTATTGGTGTTGCCCGCAACAGGTTTGCTACGTCGATAACGTTTCAGGTTTAAGGTTTTGTGTTAGCTGCTGTGGTCTTTTCTCCGTAATTGTCGTGCTTCGTCATAAGTTGTTGTGGGTTTTTTTGAACATATTGGGTCTGTTTCATTTCTACATTGCACTGTTATCACGAAAGGGTTTTGTTTGTGTGTTGGATATCCTTCCTATGCATATTGTGAGATTCCATTGTCCCTTCGCGGGTCTTAGTGGGTGTCGTGATGGTGGCGGAAATGGGCTTACCAAGACTTCATTGATTACACATCTTCGCGACCAACATTGCAATGGTGAGGCACAAGCTACCACTAAACACTCTCTTGTTTCTGATTTGGTTGTTTTTGAAAGGGCCGAGGCTACTCTTAAGCGTATGGGACTTTGGTTATGTGGTGTTTGTTTCAAAACACATACTTACCGGGCTAAGTGTCGCCATGGTGTGGGTTCTGATTTCGTGTAACCCCCTGATTGTAGTGATGGTGTTGTTAAGTTTGTGTTGTATGATGTCACCAAACTGCAAGTTCCTTCTTCTGTTGCCCATGTTGAAGATTTGGTTTTAGATGAGCATGTTGGTTTCGATTTGCCTCTCCTTGACACCTTGATTTCTAAAGGGTTGCGGACTGTCAAATCCATCCCTCCCAAATGTCATTTGGAGTTCTCTCGTGTTTT
The DNA here is from genome assembly GCA_910596185.1 of Chrysanthemum makinoi. Classification (NCBI taxonomy): domain Eukaryota; kingdom Viridiplantae; phylum Streptophyta; class Magnoliopsida; order Asterales; family Asteraceae; genus Chrysanthemum; species Chrysanthemum makinoi. The sequence continues at coordinate 308,006,008 of OU343223.1, read as the reverse complement.
GAAAAGAGCTCTTGATAAGGTGATCTGCGCGCCTGATGACATTTCTTGTTGGGTTGGTTTGTTAGTCTTGCTTCTTTGTCTCCTTAAAACCTTTTGCCCGAGGAGTAATCAAGAGTGTAGGTCGGCCACTAAGCGTCAACGTCAGGAAGAGTATATTGTTAATGCTATTCATGCATGGGGCACTCCTGGTGGCAGTTTGCAGGTTGTGCGTGAGGTTTTAGCCGAACCATCCCCACTATGGTCTAATATTGATGATGATAGCTTGGATTTGGGTGACCGCAATGTCAAGCAATGTAAGAGGAAGATTTGTGATGGTCATTATACTGCTGCCGTCAGAGTTCTTTCGTCTTCTGGTATTGCACCTTATGATGTTTCTACTATTGAGGACTTAAAAGCTAAGCCCCCTTTCCAGTCTGCTCCTCTTTTACCCGATATACCTATTGATCATCATCACCTTACCGCATCTCCTGCTACGGTTCTTGACATGATCAAGAGTTTCCCTCGTGGTACTTCATGTGGACGGGATGGTTTGCGTGCCCAACACCTTTTGGATTGTTTAAATTGTGCAGTTGTGGCTATTTCTGATGAGTTGGTCACTTCTATCGCCCAAGTGGTGAACCTTTTTCTTGCTGGTAAATGCCCGAGGGTGTTGGGTGAGTACATTGCTAGTGTTCCTCTCACACCCTTAGTCAAACCAGGAGGGGGTATCCGTCCTATTGCTGTTGGGACTGTTTGGAGGCGGTTAGTTTCCAAGGTTTGTGCATCCATGATTGGCCATTCTTCAGATGGTTATTTAGATGATTTACAATTTGGTGTTGGGGTATCGGGTGGAGGAGAGGCTATTCTCCATGCTGTGAATCGTTTGATTGAGGATCGTGGGGGTGATGTTGGTCTTTCTATGTTGTTGGTTGACTTTAAAAACGCTTTCAACATGGTGGATCGGGCTGTTTTGTTGCTTGAGGTTCGGATTCATTTCCCGGCTATTTCACAGTGGGTGGAATTCTGTTACTCCAGTCCTTCCAGATTATATTATGGTGAGCATACTCTTTGGTCTCATCAAGGTGTGCAACAAGGTGATCCGCTTGGGCCTCTTCTCTTTGCTTTAGTGTTACATCCCCTGGCATGTAAGATTATAGACTCTTTTGACCTTTCTTTTCAAGCATGGTATCTGGATGATGGCACTATTATTGGCGATACTTTGGTTGTGGGTAAGGTTTTAGAGTTGATTATGATGGATGGACCTTGTCGGGGCTTACACCTCAATGTTGATAAAACTGAAGTTTTTTGGCCAAAGGAGGATCCCAGAAGCAGGTATGTGGGTGTTTTTCCCCCCAATATTTCTCGTCCCTTACACGGTGTTAAATTATTGGGTGGGCCCGTTAGTGTGGATTTTGAGTTTGGTAGTAAGCTTGTTCTGAAAAGGGTTGCTAAAACTTTTGAACTTATGGATGCTGTTGCCAAACTTAATGACCCTCAATGCGAGTTGTTGTTACTCCGTACATGTGCTGGTATTTCCAAGTTGTATTTTTCTATGCGCACATGTTCCCCTCGGGTCTTTGAGTGTGCTCAGGTTTCTTTTGATGCGGCACTTCGTTCTTCTTTGGAGCGTATTGTCACTGCTTCTGGGCCTGGTTTTGGTGATTGGCAATGGAGACTCGCCACCTTACCCTTTGCTTTTGGGGGGTTGGTGTATATTCGGCAGGTGATGTCTTGAATTATGCTTTCCTTGCTTCTAGACTTCAATCTGCTAGCCTACAGACTAAGCTTCTCCATAGTTCTGATATTGTAACTGCTGGTCCCTCTTTTGATGATGCTCTATGTACTTTTAATATGAATATGGATATTGACCTTTTGAGTAACCCTAGCGAGGTCGCTGCCCCAAACTTATGAAGAAATTGGCAGATATATATTTCGATCGGGCTACCCAAACTGTTGAATCTACATTCCATCTATCTCCTCACGGATGTCGTTATGGAGCTCACTAAAGGAGGATCATACTCAGATTGGCTTAGGGTGGCTCCGATATACGGATTTGGGACAAACTATGAATGCCGGGACCTATCGCTTTATGTGTTGTGCTATCGGTTAGGCGTTCCTCTTTTCACTGTTGAATCACAGTGTGTTCAGCTTGTTCTAGGGTTTTTCTTTGGAGATATTTATGGGGATCCGCTTATTTGTTTGTAGTGTGGCGAGGGTATTGTTGGCATTAAACATCGGCATAACATTGTGCGTGTTGTTCTTGTTGATATTTGTTCTCGATCCCGAATTTCAGCATTTCGTAAGGAGGTGGATATTGGGCTTTATGGAGATAGGGACATATCCTTCACGACCACCGATATATTACTTTATTCTTGGGATGGTGGGCGTGATGTATGTGTTGATCTCACGGTCGCCGCCTTGACGCAGTCTGGGATGATTGATTTTATGCCGGGCGGCGGTTATTGATGCCGCACAACGTAAACGTGTCAAGTACGATGCTAAATGTGTGGATATTGGATATGGTTTCCTCCCCTTCTCATTCTCTTCTTTTGGAGAACTTGAGAAGGATGCAGTAACCCTACTAAAGCGTATTCGACGATTCTCTATGACTCAAGACATTGGGGCACGTGCTGCGGTTCATATTTTTAATAGGATTGGTTTTGCTATTGCTAGAGGTGTGGGGGCCCAGTTGGTTTCTCGGCTTCCCACTAATTTCTTGTAAATCCTATGAGTTTTTAATAAAGTGATGTTATAATAATAATAATAATAATAATAATAATAATAATAATAATAAAAAACAACAACAACAACAACGATGGAGAGGCCCATCATTATCGCTGTCAGCTCATGCCGGGTGTCGAGTTACAGGAGTATTTACCTAACATTTAAAGTAGTGTAAGAACATTTAATTATTGAGAGGAATATGCACTCATAGCGTTGATCGTTAACATGACAAACTTGCAATTCTCTGCCACACCGGCAACTCACTATTACTTAAATACAAACATTTAAGAAGTTGAGCATTCTCAGACTGAGTAAGTGACTTGCGTTAGAATGGAATTTAGCCTGGTAGTTTTTTAACAACAATATTTTTGCATGTAAGATGGGTATTTACCTGTGACTATGGAACATATACATGAAAAAGTACAACATGAATCCGCCACTTGACGTATGCAAATATCGTCTCGAAGATCGTAAAAAAGAGGGACTAAGGAACCGATATTCTTTAGCTTTGCTACTTCAGCAAAACCCAGAGAGCTACAAGGTAGGCTACCTTGAAACGAATGACCCTTAAACTTACATCTGACACTTTTTCATGTTTGACAGTTTAGTCTAGACGTATTAAGTGGTGTTTGACATTGTATTTTAAAAAAAACTTATGTTTGATTAAGGTTACATGGTATCAGGTTCACATGTGAAGTAACAGTACTTACTTTCAATAGATGTAAAAATTGGTATTACACATATGCAGTGAGTGCACGAGCAAATTGAGGAATGCTGATGGTGTTTGGGAGTGCGTGGATCATGAACCCTAGCCAGAGCCCACCTACAAGTAATATCCTAATAAATTGTGCGCTACAGTGACCCTAAAAAACTGATGCTCACATTTTGAATATCGATGTTGAGCATACAAGCATAATTTAAAATCTTTATGTCAGATGAAACGGCAAGAGTGTTATTTACTTTCTTCACCCCGTGTGCCGATGTCATCACCGAATATTCCTGTCCCAAGTTGGTTCAGATGCTCGAAACACCCGACCTCGAGCGAATACCAACAAAGATACTAGCGATCGAAGGGGAGAAACAAATATTCCAGTTTCATTTCAATACATTGGGCAAAATTGGAGCTATTTATTTCACTCTAGATGATGTGCTAAATAGTGCCAACAAAACAAATGGAACGATTGGAACACTAAGAGATGTCAGAGGTTAGAATCTTTAGGTTCATATTTACTGTTTTGAAAGAAATGTTTTTACTTGCTAATTGTTAACATATGTTAGTTTTTCTACAATCTTATAAACAACGTCATCATCTGATTCAACTAAGGTAGAAGATTTAGGAAAAACAGCGTTTAGAGGTGAACCCAGGATTAGATCCGCTAAAAGGCCAGCCTTTTTGAGCTCAACAATGGAAGCAAAGAAAAAGTATTTGGGATAGCGGAAGTGTGTCGCTTTTGTTGTTTTTTTTCATTAGGACGTTTTCATCTGGCGTTGTTCATGTTTGGGTGATGCAGGTCATGATGATTATCTGATGAAATACGTAGTTTAACAATCTATGTTTCAGTTTAGGTTGGTGTATGATGATATCGTTAAACAAGTTGTTGACCAATCCATGTAGTTGGTAAATTTGTAATGTCATTCGCATGTTTTAGTTATCGTTTGTGTGGTATACTGATGGAAGAGTAATCGCTTTTGTGGTCTTTTTGTATTCTTACAGCTTCGTGAGAGGGAGGGATTGTTCAGGTTTCATTGTTTTTCTTTGGGATACAGATATGCAACTTGGGTTTAAGGATTTGAGTTGTGATGATGATCCGACCTTTCATCTAAGTTTTCATGGCTTTATTATGAGTTATAATGTAGTTGAAGCAGTGTGGTGATTTATGTTACTTAGAAGTATTATATCATGTAAAGTTATGCATGAAAAAGTAAATTTCCGTAAATATATGATTTGATAAATAACTATGTACATTGGATGTTAATTAGGTTTTCTGTGTTTTGGAGATTAAAATTGCATGTGTTTTGTATGCAGATGATGTTTAGCGTCTAACGACATTGGGAATTTTATAGTTATTTGCAGGTTAGATATATTTAATTCCTAGCGATTGTGGGTTCTGTGTGGTATATAGAGTAGTGTGTTTTGAGTCTTATTTGATGAATCGAGTGCGATGGTGTGAAAATGTGTGGGACTACCAATGGGTAAAAATGGATAATTCTTACTATATCATAGACAGTCTTTTGTGAAATCTATTAATTCTATTACATGTTGTTTCAGTGTTCCCTTGATAATACGTTTTACGATTTAAGTGTTGGTGTTTCAGTGGTCTCTTGCATATGTGTTTTAAAAGCTCTTGCAAATAATGAGTCATGTTCACAGAAGCTAAAGTTGATTATGGGATACACAAAACAAGACCTAATTTTAGCAATCTAACTTAGCTCAAAATCAAGGTTTTCGAAAATCAAGTTGTTAAATCTAATGCCATGGAATTCGACGGATGAGCAGTAGCTGTTGCATTTATAATAAAAATCGCTTAAGCAAACCCAAAACTGCAATTCTTTCATCAGAAAAACTGATATTTATGATATGTGCAACAACATCGTGTACAGACACTCCGTCGCAACGCACGATTTAAAACCCTTGTTTGTTACGCATATTATTTTGGCACAAAAGTGTTTTCTCTTATTCTATGCAAAGATGTCATAGAATAAGATGTAAATACAAAAATGTGTGACAATAATCGCTGGTTATTATATATTATATTATACTATACAATATATATATATATATATATATATATATATATATATATATATATATATTATTTTAAATATATACGATTTTTTGTTGTTCAATAATAGAATTAATCACTGTGTTTATCCGCAGTTGTAAAGTCAGCCCAAACATGTAACAAAAATTTGCATAACTCTTCACTAAAAGTTACATGCCATTGCGAAAATTATCGCTAAACTTATGTCTTTATGTTAAAATGAAAATTTACATAAATAGTCCTTTAATTTTAGTTTCCATTACGAAATCCGTCCCTAGGTACCAAACGTCTAACAGGAATTTATATAAATGATTATAGTGCTTACATGACATAAAAAGTAAAGACCATCCTTGTTATTTGACATATAGCTTTCCTAACATTGCGGATTATCCCTAAGTTTACATTTTAAATTTTATTTATTTTGTTGGAGCTTGTGGTAACGTGATCAAGACAACCGTAGGAGACATGGAAAGCGACATGTGGATACTTGGAGAAGAATGAACAGAATGATTAAAGGTAGGTTTTTGCCACTAGACATTGAACAAATTTTATTCCAACAATATCAAATTGTGTTTAAGGTAACAGAACTGTGGCCGAGTATACGGGTGGATTTTTAAGATTACAAGCTCATTATAACTTGAGGGAAGCGGAGGAACAAAAGCGGCTAGATACATTTGTGGGTTGAACTCATCAATTCAAGAAAATTTGAGTTTGATATCCATTTGGTCCGTGAAATAAGCCCAAAATTTGGCTACCAAGGCAGATATGATGGCTTCGTGATTGGGTATAAGCGTTTAACCGGAGAAAGTTCAAGTACCTTAGCTAGTCATGAGGGTCGGCCCAATCAAAGCCAACTCACTCTTCCTACTTCTACGTCAACTACTATTACTTCAAGTTCAAAGGCTAGTAGAAGTGGATTAGAAAAGTAAAAGGATGGTCAACCGTCGAATTCTAATCCTTTTGTTAATCCTTCGGGTAATGCTTTAGATGTAGGTTATCAGGTTATAGGTCTAATGTATGCCCACAAAGGAGTACTTATTATGCAGAGCATGGGGATAAGGAATGAATGTTTGTTGAAAAGGCATTTCAAGAGGAAGAAGGTTTGGAATACACTAAGGCCGTGGAAGGAGAAGCGGAACAAGTTACTTATGTCATCCAACTGATTTTGTGTTCACCAAAGGTTAGTGATTCTTCAACGTAATAAGATTTTTCTAACTAACTGCTTGGCTGAAGAAAAGGTTTGTTCTATTATAATTGATGGAGGAAGTGGCGAGAATTTGGCATCTAGGGCTTTGGTAAAGCTTTTAAGTTAACAACCAAGCCACATTCAAATCCTTATCAGACTGGTTGGATTATAAATGGACCGGTGATAAAAGTGACCGAAATTTGTAAGATTCACTCACTATTGTGAAACATTACAATGAATTAGTTACTTCCGATGTTGTGGATACGGAGGCATGTCATATATGTCATATATTGGCATATTGATACACACTGAGGTAAATCTAACATGTATTTAAATGTAGTGAAAAAAAATATTGCTATGTTACCTCTAGGTATATCTTCTCAAGAGAAGAAAATAGAAAGCAAGACTTTAGTGACTTTGGCTTCTACACCACAAGAATATAACTTGAAATCCATCTTGCTCAAGAGTCTTATAAAATCTCTTTAAAGTGTTTTTCGTTTGACCTGTGCAATCGATCTGCAATGTGCAACGAGGCCACAGAATTTTCGAGGACTACAAAATACGTCTTTAAAAACTTTATTTCATCTCAATGATGACACACGTTTCATTTATGTTCGAATTAAAAAATTTTAACATATGTACTTTAACCAATTAGTCATATTAATTTATTGCAGATTTTATCATGAAATTAAACATTTTACCATGTTAACTATCTTTTTCTTTATTAAATCTACTATGTTGTGAAGAGTTTATTACCCAATAAATTAAGAATGAAGACTTTAGTCATTTGATAGTAAAAAACAAATAGCCTAACAAAAATTAAAAAAATTGGCTAATATATTTTTGGACCATTGTCCATGCACGAATCTTTTACCATTGTTTTTTCGTATGATTTGTTAATGTTGTTTCGCTTCATTATGGAGTTTGTTTAATAATCTAGATCTAGCTTTATTATAATGCAACTCGATCTAATTGACTACTGCAAGTTGTGATAGAACTGAGCCGTGAGAATAGTATATAAACACTTTCGCAACCACCTATTCTATCTCGTGTTCAACAAATTTAATAGGTAAATGTTTTGTTAAGGAAATAAAGGTCGAATCTGATGGTTAACTAATGATCAATCGTTCATATATGTTTTTTTTGAGTAAAAGGTTTTTACACCCGGTAAATAAAAATGAGAAGGGTGAAAAAAAAATTGCGTCACATTCATATTTGTTAGGGGGTTAGGTTATCTGTTGGTGTCAATCGTTCTCTTTTATTTTATCTTAAATTTGGGTCGATTTTTAAATTATAATCTATCAAAAAATTCTAAAACGAAAGGATAAAATTTTATTGAACATTAATATTACAGGATTAAAATTTTATAAATTGTGTGCCTTTTCTAGAGTGTAAAGTTATTTTACCATGCATAACTCATCTCAACTTTCGTATTTACAAATTGGATATAGCATTCATGATAACTATTTTTCGATTATTTGCAGGAAGGATATCATGAAGATCGTGTTAAGAGGATCAACCATGGTGGTGCCGGCGGAGGATACACCAAGGACAAAGGTATGGTGCTCCAACGTTGACCTGGTGGCCCCGAATTGTCACACAACAGGTGTGCAATTTTACCGCTGGAATGGCACTGCCAACTTCTTTGATACAAAAGTGATGAAAGAGGCCCTAAGCAAGGTTTTGGTTGGGTTTTACCCCTTGGCAGGGCGATTGAAAGAAGACAAGCGTGGCCGGATTGAGATTGATTGTCAGGGACAAGGCGTGTTGTTCGTGGAAGCCGAGTCAAACGTTGTAATAGATTATTTTGGTGATTTTGCACCAACGTTGGAGCTCCAAAAACTTTTTCCTAAAATTGACTACTCACTTGGAATTGAATCCATTCCAATAGTCGTGGTGCAGGTAATTAACTACAAGATCACATGCAAAATCACGTAATTTCAAATATGGTTAACATAATATTTTTTAAAAGGTGAAAAAACTCAATAGGACATCGCTAAGTTAAGATCCGGTAAACAAAATTAATATATTTTTTCCTCTAATCTTCACAAAGAAAAATCATATTTCCTAGTAGTAAATTTGAAGACCTTTAAAATTTCCATGTCATGTTGCTTATAATATGCTTGCTTTAAAAAAAATTATACTTCTTTGTACTTCCTTTACATGTTGTATCATTTTAATTTTTCATACTTACCGGATATCTTTCCATTATATCAATTATATTAAACATATACAATTTTGAGCAGATAACTTTCTTTAAATGTGGGGGAGTTTCACTGGGACTCGGCATTCACCATTGTGTCGCAGACGGTGCATCTATGCTCTACTGCCTCAACACATGGTCCGATGTGGCTCGTGGCCTCGGCCTAACCTTGCCACCCATCATAGACCGTACCATCCTCCGTGCTCGTGATCCACCACAACCTACTTTCAAACATGTCGAATACAAGCCCTCTCCTATAAAATCGTCACTTGAATCATCTTTAGATGAGAACATCAATTCAATTTTCAAAGTTACACGAGACCAACTAAACATGCTCAAAGCAAAATCAAAAGAAGGTGGCAATACTATCAACTATAGCACCTTTGAAATACTAGCTGGCCATGTTTGGAAGTGTGTGTGTAAAGCCCGCGGGCTGTCGGGTGATCAGGAGACCAGGCTCTTTATCCCGATTGATGGCCGCACTCGCCTTAAACCAAAACTAGCACCTGGCTATCTTGGGAATGGCATCTTTACAACCACTGCAATAGCACTAGCTGGAGACATTCAATCAAGTCCTAGTTGGTATGCTTCTAGTAAAATCCACGATGCATTAGCTATTATGAACAATGACTATCTAAGATCAGCAATTGACTATTTGGAACTACAACCCATTCCCACTCTGAAGACACTGGAACCCGAGGCCCAGATTTGTAAAAGTTTTAATCTTGAAATAATTAGTTGGATTACGCTCCCTCTTCATGAGACTGATTTCGGTTGGGGACGACCAATATATATGGGGCCTGGTGCTGTTGCACCGGAAGCAGGTCGAAGTATTATTTTACCAAGCCCGACCAAAGATGGGAGCTTATCGATTGTCATTGCGCTTCAAGCAAGGTACATGAAGCTTTTCAGCAAGTTCTTATATGATATTACCATATAAGTTCCTTGTGAATATTTCATTGCATAGCAAATATATCTGTATGTGTTTCTTTTATCATAAATATTATAATAAAGGTACCAAAAGGCTTATAGCTTTGCGGTATCGATCCATGTAGTGTGTCTGTGTGTTAAATGTGTTGCAAAATCAAGTGTTTGTGGGTCTTCCCGACGAAGATAAGTGTGATATACAGTGTGACATTGTAAGTTTACCTTTCTAAAAAAGTTTGTATTAAAATCAATCCGTGTACCGTGTTGAATTGTTTTAAGGAATTGAGTGATGAAGGTATGGTATGAACGATGTAATGAAATGAAAATAAAAATTGAATGAGTCATTACTATTATATTGTCTTGTTTAGTTGTAATTATTTCGTAATGGAATGAATCATTTACACATCTTGTTTCATACGTTGTAAAGGACATTGGAAATAAGGAGAGCAAATGGTATATAAGAAAATGTCATTTCATGTCAGAATGTAATGAAATAAAAACTGGCGGTAATTATGGAATGAAAATGGAGATACGGGCGTAATGGAATGAATCAAATAGCAAGTAAACTCCTCTAAAAACACCACCAAGATACCACACACTTGCTTGAAAAAGTTACAAAACACCAACACACCCCTTATAGATGCCTTCCAGATCTACTTATATATATATCCGAGTCCGAAAGATCCAAATTCTCCGTGTCCTCCATAAATTTGTGCATTGCAACTAGGCAAAAGTTTTAACACCCAAGCTAAGGTTTCATTAGCATGATTAACAATATAGGCAATCAAGTAATGCATATATATGAAAAACTGATCTTCATAGCATAGCATATATTGGTATAATCTGAAAAACTACATTCTTTAATGTGGGAGAACAGTACTCCCCAAACAATGTGATACCTTTTATTTGAACATGATCTCTTCTATTTGTTGACGAAACTACGAATCCTTTTTCGCAGAGAACGAGCATTGTCAGCAGAAGAAGCATGTAGGAAAAACAGATGGTTTTCCCCATAATCTTGGATAACCTCTATCTTACCATTCCAACCATTTCTACCCAAAGTGTCCTTATAGTAAAACCCTCTATCCTTCAATATATCATTCTCAGCAATACAAACTAGCACTTTGGAGCATCCAAGATCCGATACTTTTGGATCCTTATCTGGGTTTATTAACGGGTCGTAAAATCTACTTGTTCCCGGGCAAATAAACATCCACACATCGCTACCTAATTTCTTACCTGGATGCTCATGAAACTCTGACCCGATCCGATCATTCCCCCAAAAATACGGGTGGAGCAATATTAAACCCTCAAGCTTATTAATATTTTCCGAACCGACCCGAAGACCCATATGATGTGCAATGTTCCCACCTGCACTATTTCCCCCCAAGAACACGCGAGTAAAATCCGGATACTCGTTTAGCCACATGTCGGGTCCATTTCCATTAACATGTTGTGCCACCCACTTGATTGCTTCCCATGCATCATCCATACAAGTCAGGACAGGATGCTCAGAGGATGTCCTATAGTCGACGGACACTACAACAACGTTGCATTTGGATGATACGAGGTTAAGGAAGTTATGGTACATGGGTGAGGCGGCTGTTTCAATGATGAAACCACCTCCATGAAAATAAACTAAAAGTGGGAGTTTTTGTGTACTCGAGTTGTAGGTTTTTTTGGGAATATAAATCCTTACAAAGGCATTTGTTTCCTGCGAAATAACAACGTCTTTAGATTGAACGCCCGTATACGTGTCAAGGCCCGTGGAAACTGTTGGAATAATATAACATGACTAATCATAAATATAAACAATAAAAATCAAGTACACATGCAGAAGCGTATAGGAAAGATTAATGAATAATTAATTAACATAAACAAGAATATGCGTACCTTTTTTATTCTAGCCGAACAAGAATCAATTCTACAAAACTACCAATTGAGATGAACCCTAATTAGGGTTGATGCTAATCGACTTAATAAAGTCGAATAGTGTAAATCACCAAAATCCAAAGTAGGATTTCTCTATGATCATGTACGCGTATTATTTATTTCCATTAATTAACATTAGTTCAATTACATACAAAGCGGTAAAGCTCAAAATAAACAAATTTAGCTTTAATAAAATAAATCAGGTCGTACCTTTTTATTTTATATATCCGTCGAACATGAATACAAGAAGAAAGAAAAAGACGAATGCACATGTCATGCAAATATAATACTCCATTCACATGGCATATATGATATTCAGATATATATCAAAGCAGATAACGACATAGAAGGATGTCGACATATATAATATCTGAAGAAAGGGTTGTGTATGTCGTACATTGAGTTTTTATATCTCTCACACTCGAGAATCAGACGAAGGGTGTGTTTATATAGCATTTAACCTTGTCCAACAAGTTATTGCTAGCACCTCTTTAAGATTCCAAACTCGACACTCAACCCTCTCGTTTTTCTTAGTTCGATCATATAAATATTTCGTGACTTAATATAATTAAATCTCACGACTACTAATTTATATCCATAAAATCAACAGCTCCCACTTTGATATATCTTAATAGTGTGATCACATCGGATAGTGTCTAGCAATACTTCGATGCCTCTAGCACGACTCAAGTAAGGTCTCCGGGAAAACCTTTTAATGATTTCTCATTTTTACAATCCTTTTGTTTCTAATACCATGTTAAATAAAGACATGGAATTAATTCATTCTTTATTCAACCATTCTGTTTCTAGTTATAAGTGATTGAGCAAGATTACCAAATCTTCTGAACATATTCAGGTGAGATCTTTGGGCGTGGCCACGCAAACATCTTGTCAACCCTACGAGGGGCCCAGCAGTATTAAACTCCATATAAATTTGAAGGAACAAATTCTATCTTGACTACGAGACTAACCCACAAACTTTGCAACACTTCAGGAAACAACCTTTATGACTACCAGTTAAGTATAGCGTTAAGTTCCACAGAAGTGCACTAAATTCATGACACTTATCTGGTATCTCAAGTCTGAGGATAACTATTCATGATTTACTTAATAACAATATCCGTAAAATAAAATCATGTGGTTGGGATAAGTCCTATATTCAATTCATTGAATATCATTTGAAATTGGTATGCTTTCTCATCAATATACTTTCAAGTATATTCTACCATATCTCTCAGATTTGTCTTAGTTTAATGATACTCACATATCATTAATTGACAACGGACGATTTAGAATAAATAAATTTATTCACGGATTAAACATGAAAATATAAGATACAATATATTATAAAATCAAACATACCAAGTATTTGATTTATTATAACAATTGTTTAACATCCCTTATCCAAATACTAAATAGATCAATACATGAAAATTCCAGTTGATGAATTATGCCTTAAGTAATGACAATCATAATTGTTGACAAGACATAAATCAACCAACTTGATATATCGTAATTTTGAGAATACTTATTTCAAGAATTCAATTAATGAAGTCCTTGTATGTGTGCATTCACCAATCCACATAATAATTCATAAAGTGTGTGACATCCTCTATCACCAATTTTATGACAATTTAAACTTTCAAACATTTTAAAGTTTAAAGTATTCTTATTCTTTTAATGAATAATGCAATTGCTATCTTAGTAGCACAACTAGTTCACATGGCCATTAACAAGGATGAAACCTTACCATGACTAGTATTGAGTGTCATCTCAACTAAACCAACATCATTGTATACAAACAACAATATGCTCATTAAAACTCCATAAACTTTAATATCTATTGTGTAATGTTTGATGCTTTCCAAACTTTCAAGTTTGAAGCTGATGACAATTTGTACAACAATTGACATATTGTTCATCCATAGAATCTAGGAGCAATTCTAGGCTGAGGATGTAATTCTATTAGAATAATCATTACACAAATTATCTAATAGCTTTTAGTTAGATATCAATGTTGTCAAATCACTTCTTATTCAAGAATGATACAACAATTTTAATATACACAACATGATGTACATGATGAATCTACATGTCAAACTTAGAATTCATTCATGTTCTATCTTGTCAAAAGATATTTATCCATTTCCTAAATGATATATCATGTTTTATTAGAATCATTTATTTTACTGCACATGTTTATTAATAATAAACATATATTTCAAGGTTGTATGTTTTAATTCTTAAATCTTATAAGTGAAGTTTCGTTCTAATCTAAGACTTAACATTTAGCTTACAAGAAATGTTACTTCCTATATGTTATACAACATATAAAATTTAAAACCTTAACATAATACTCCCACTAGCATTCAGGAATACTTAAAATTTATTTTATTTCAATTATAAATCAAAACTAGAATTTAATAATTAAACATAAGAATAATTTCATAGATACATGCATTTATTCATTCATGAATTATTGCACTTCATACACTTCCAAAGATTATATGAATTCAAAAAACCTTTCGATTACTTACTGTCCTCGCTCAAGTAATTTTTCAAGAAAGAGTTTTGATATTCCATTGTCATATTTCATATTAATGAAAACAAGTATGACCATTATCATCTTTATATATTTAATGTGTCTAGAAAAGAATATTCAATCATAATTAATTGCTTAAGTATGATTAATAATCTTGTCATAAAACATGCATTAAATATGTGTACAATATTGTCCATATGATTTCTACATAGAAATTCAAACCACTAGGGTTTTTCATCTCTTTGAAGAAACTCATTTCCATTCTCTAATCTAACTATTAAGATAAACCAAATTTTCAAAATTGATTATCTTTATGAACAACATCTTTAACATTCATAGTATGAGTAATTTATCTAATTCAATATTTGGTAATCCATCATAATGATTATCAGGTTTACTATAACTCAGAACTCATGTTCTTCTCAGCATATAAATCAAATATCTGAGATATCCTTGCAGATCTATGAATGAAATTTCCATCATCACGAGTTCTATCATTTACATGTCTAACCTCATCATGAGTTCTATCGATTGAAGTACTTGTTCGACAATGGTGAAAGATCATTAGACGTGCAGGATGAAGGCACGATGGAAAGTGGTGATGGAAGCATGATCGAGAGTCACAACAAATTCCTGGAGGAATATTATAAGTCAATTGATCCAAGTGATGAATGCTCGTTAATCAAAGGGATGGAAGACCTAAAGATGGATAAGGAAGACAGTCAAGATTATATTGACGAAGAATATCTTAGTTTAAACGGGACACTATATCACATTAAGGTAAACACCTTTCCCCGTTTTTTTTCTTTTTTAAATTTGATTAAGATCGACAAATTAGTCTTTAAAAACTGGGAAATATTGGGAAAGAAGTTTTTGGAATTGTTGGAATGGTTCTACCTAGGGTACTTAGGTCAAGATGTGTTAGGAAAATTACCGCTGGTTATTGGGGTAATAAAAGTAGACTTGTTGGGGTTGTATAAATTTGTGGACGATTTGGGTGGTTATATGAACGTATCGTTCAACAACAAATGATGTGATGTTGCTAAGTTATTGGGATTGGCACGAGAGGATGAACAAGAGTTTAAAGAATGCTATAGTGAATTTATAGCGTTGGTAAAGATTTACTATGAGGAAGCGCAAAGATCGGTGCGGGAGAAGCCAAGGAAAGAAATGGTCGGGCAAAAGGAACCATTTGGTTTTGCAAAGATGAGCGTTGAAGTAGGGTATGCACTTGGAGAAACTCCAAGGAAAATGTGCAAGATTTCTCAAGGTGATGCCAAGGAAGATAGCAACATGGAGAATGCAACAAGTGAAGAAAGGGAAGATAGCACATCGAATAGTGGTGACTTCATTGTCATCACGTGAAGAACAAAGAACCAAGGAAGCAAGGCGTTTTAACATTCAAGAATTAGGAGGGAGATGTAGCCTTTTAATGTCTTGTAATGTTAATAGACAATGTTTATTTATGTTTTAATTTCAAATGGGTCAAAAGGGGTTTAGTAATGGGTTGGGTCATGTTGATCCAAATAGCCCCTTATTTAGTTTGGTAGTTATTTCGGTTATGACAGTTAATGGTGGTTAGAAACGGTTACATATGAATCGACATGATGGTTGACTTCTAAAACATGTGTCGATTCATAAACTATAAATAGGTAGATCGAGTCCTTGTGTAACACAACAATTTCCAACGTTTTATAACATATTGTGTTTACATATTTCTTGTATTCTACTTGCATACATATTAGTTTTTGTCTCTCAATTTCATTCGATATATCATGATGAATTATAAGCAAATCATGCAAAGGAATTGACTCGAATATCGACCTGTGAAACGAAGCCAACAGGGGATACTCATCAAGAAGGTGATGTTTATGATTCCTCTTCTTAAACTGTTTAGTGATGGCATTACTTACAAAAATGTACTTATTTGCTTTACTGCTTTGAAATATTCAAGTACCAACATTGCTTTAAAAGACTATAATTTGACATCAATAAACTACTTCGTATAAAATAACGCTGCATTATATCAAGAATACAAAACCATTGTTATTTACTTCATATCAAACACAAAGACATAAAAGCCTACAAATAATAGACATTGACTGGTTATTGCAACTTCATTTCTAAAGACTATTATTTCTCATGTTTTTCTACAAATATTTAACAGATATACCCAGATTATTTCGCTAAATATACCCATATTATAGAGAGATGGTTTCTAAGAGCTGCATAAGTAGTTATGGGCTTATAATAAGTATAGTAAATACATATGCTACAAGCATTATTCTGTTTTCATATTCGTCATTCATAGATAGAAAGGTTGAAATAAGATACATTTAGGCAGCCCTGTATTATACGAGTCTTAAACTAGTACATATGTAAAAGCATAGATAACGCCTAAAAAAAATGTATACTTTGAGTGTTATTAAATTCCCTCGCACTTAAATCTTTGCTTAGCCTCAAACAAACCTAAGAAAAGAAAAAAAATTAAACTTTCTTAAAAAATCTAAAATATCAAAAAATATTTTGAGTTTTTATAAGAAAGTACAACAAGTACAAACCTCGCTCCCCCCACCCACACACACACACTAAAAGGTTTGTTTGCCCTCAAGCAAATATAAAAGAAAACAAAATAAATAAGCTTTATATAAAGAAAATTTGAAAAATATTTTTGGATTTTTTTAAGTGAAAGACGTTTGACAATTCCCACTGACTCTCAAACTGTGATAACGTGACTAAGCACCTCACGAATAAGGAAAAGCATAACTCACTCAAACTCTCTATTATGGTGGAATAGAGGGTATAAGGAAATCACACTCATTTGCTGAGACATGATTCATTAAATTACCATAAGCTTGTATAACAAAACAAAACTGTATCGACGTGGCATAAGCACCGGGTATAAATATCAAATAGGTACTCTATTCGAGTTATTATATTAGGCTAACGGTTAATGAGGGAATTGATCGACCACGGGAAAATTTACTGGAATTGGTTTTAAAGAAAAATAAAAGTCGAAAAGTCTAAGAAACCACGCTGCTAGTTACTAAACATACCACAAATCGACGAGGTTATCGAATATCTCAATCTCTCTCAATATATATAAGACATATTAAAGGTTTAGAAATGATATATATGCAATTAGTAGTTTAAGTTGGATATATATATGCAATTTTTGAGTTTTTGAAAAGATATATATGGAATTATAAATTTAAATTGGATATATATGTAATTTTGAGTTTTTGAAGAGATATATACACAATTTCCCTTTGAATAAAAGCCAACTTTAATCACCCCATGGCTTTAGACCAAGTAGTATGTGGGTGTGCTCATCAACAAAGAACTTATTGATTCAAGTCCTCAGAAACCTTCGTAAGGTAGACAATATAATTGTGTAAAAAATTGCTTTACAAAAAACTAAACTCTGATCCGATCTATAAATTTGGACACCACAGGAAAGATTTGCATGTTGGGGATTAGAAAAGCATTGAGAAATCTTATACACAACAATTGAAGGCTGGGCTAGAAAAATTATTAAAGAGGGCAAACTAGAGATGAGTAAATGATCGTCATATCAGATTATTTCGGATTCCCTATTTTCATCCATGTCAAACCAAAAGCCGAGACAAAATGTCAAAATCGAACCAAGGTCCCAAGCATCTATAATTGTTACATGTAATATACATGAGATTTAGAGTTTTAGTCGATTTTTGAACCATTCAATTTACAGGCATATCAACTAGTTAATTCGATCACTACGCTTCACAAAAAAGCTTATCCAATTGCTTTCCTAAACTCACAACATACTCTAATGCAAATAGTCATGTTATCAATGTTTGGTATAATTCTCCTTGATCCATTCGATCTATAAACACATGATACAAATATATAAAAAATGCAAAACCCTAAACTTAATCATGGGCCAAGCCCTAACAATACAGAATGGACTATGCTAATATATCAGCTAACAGTCATATATTATGTCAAACCATAATTCCATTAATGCATGAAACGATACAGATTAGATTAATCATATATTAGCATGCATGCTAAACAATAAAAACCATATTCTCTAGACTGAAATAATTTATTTTTACACCCTTGAAACAATATCATATTATTTTATTTTAACGTGATGGATGTCATATTCCTTGAAGCATGATCTCTTCTAGTTGTTGATGAAGCTACAAATCCTCTTGCGCAAGATGCAAGAGATTTCAGCAAGAGGACTATTCAGGAAAAACACATGATCCTCCTCTTTGTCCTCAATAACCTCTATGTCACCTTTCCATTCATTTTTACCCAAAATAACCTTATAGTAAAGTCCCCTATCCTTCAATATGTCCTTCCCAGCAACACAAACAAGTACTCTAGAGCAACTAAGATCCGACACCTTTGGATCCTTATCCGGGTTAATAAGCGGGTCATCAGAACTGCTTGTCCCCGGATGCGCTATTAGCCATAAATCTTTAACTGCTTTGGTATGTGGAAAATCCGACTCTGACCCCATCCTATCTTCCCCCCAAAAATACGGGTGGAGCAATATAATACCCTCGAGATTCAAACTTTCACCTGAAACCCGACCCAAATTTTCTGAACCAACCCTTATTGCCATATGGTGAGCTATATTACCACCCGCGCTATCTCCAGCGAAAAACACATGGCTAAAATCCGTGTATTCGTTTAGCCATGTGTCGGGTCCATTTCCATTAACATGTTGTGCGACCCACTTGACTGCTTCCCATGAATCATCAAAACAAGCGGGGACAGGATGCTCGGGCGCAGTCCTATAGTCCACGGACACTACAACAACGTTGGATTCGGATGATACGAGGTTAAGGAAGTTATGGTACGTGGGTGAGGCGGCTGTTTCAATAATGAAACCGCCACCATGGAAGTAAACCAAAAGTGGGAGTTTTTTTACGTCCAAAATTGTGGTCTTAGGAATGTAAATCCTTACAAAAGCATCTGTTTCGGACGAGATAACGACGTCTTTAGATTGAACGCCCGTGTTCGGATCAATACCGGCTGGGACAAGATTGGTGCCACCAAGTTTAACGACCCGACCGTCTTTGTAGATTCTAATGATGGGCGGGATTTCTATAAGGATTTCATCAGGTGATGAATCCATTTGTAGAAAAATATTGAAAGCTAAAGATAAGATAGATGTAGAAATTATAGGAATAGTATTTATTTAGGAAAATCTATGTAGGAATCAAATCTTACAAGTTACAAAAAAACAAACAAAAGATGTAATTTTCCATGAGGTCGGGCACACCATGCTCACTCATTGATAATGACGTACAATAAGATAATATATCATTGGTTGTATGGCAATATAGCGTCAGTGATATTTAATATCTTGATTTTTTTCAAAACCTGTTTGGTTAACATAGACCATACAAATATTAATATACACGTACAAAGTTTAATATCAATGTTTTGCAAAACACATCTCAATAGAATTTGTTGAAATGTAAACATTCGTTGTTCCAATGCTAAAAAGGAATCCTGTGTATTCAACCAAGAATCATTTGGAACTTTTGGAGTTGTTGATTCTAAAATTCAAACATTTATCAATGGAGGTGTGTGTGAGATTAGTGAGAGAATATTGTGTACGTGTAAAAATGAGTTATTATAATTTGGTATGAGATTTTATTTATAGTAGGTGATTTGCGCACTATAAATTTTGATTGACATATTTTAATGTATAAATAGAGGAGAGTTATTTTACATACCAAACTTTTCTCACATACCAAGGGACTCATCTCCACCATTCATCTAAAAAAAAATCAATTACTGAGATTTAAAAGCATTTTATTATTTCACCAATTTTTTATAATTTAAATATCTCTTAAACCGTTTATCATTAAGCGAAAATATTTACACCGTCGCGATGAGCATTTAATTATCTTCTATAGAAAGACTTTGATATACTTTCGAAAAGAAAAATCATTTTTTCGTTTTTGTCTTTTTTCGCTTATTTTACTTTTTGAAATTTGCATGAAAAAATCATATATGATAAAACACTAAATTGAATATCACATGTGATATTAGTGTTAAATCATATATGATATGTAATATCACATGTGATATCATATGTGATTTTACACTAATATCACATATGATATTACATATCATATATGATTTTACACTAATATCAAATTAGTGTTATATCATATATGATTTTTCAATGCAAATTTCAGTAATGTAAAAAAACGAAAAACTAAAAAGACGTGAAAAATACAAAAAAAAATTTTTTTTGTCGAAAGTATATCAAAGTGCCTATCTATAGAAAGATAATTAAATGCTCGTCACAATGATATTTTTTTTTCCGCTTAACGATTAACGGTTTAAAAGTTATTAATATTTGAAAAAAATGATGGAAGTTGGTTTTTTATATTGTTGGGATTAATCCCGTCCATTAGATCAAATAAAAATGGATGGTGGAGATTGATCCCTTGATATGTAAATAATCTTTTGTCCTCAAATGATCTTATATCTGTATAAATATGATAAACATCTTATAGTTGTTTACTGCATTGAATGAAGTATGTCAATCAAAACTTGGAATGTACAAATCACCTCTTTTTATTTATACATTCTGAAACTAAATATATCTATAAATTACAAGAATAGTCTCTTCTACATACCAATTCTATATTTGGATCTTCGTTGTCTTTGAGTCAAATAAATCTTTGAAACTTGAAAATATTGAGAATTTTGTATGAATTCTAACAATTTCCCCTTATGCAGTGAGATGCTATATTTGGATCTTCGTTGTCTTTGAGTCAAATAAATCTTTGAAACTTGAAAATATTGAGAATTTTGTATGAATTCTAACAATTTCCCCTTATGCAGTGAGATGCTATATTTGGATCTTCATTGTCTTTGAGTCAAATAAATCTTTGAAACTTGAAAATATTGATAATTTTGTATGAAAGTTGGGGACAACCTTGTAGCACATTCTTTTTTATGAAGGTATCAACTTGGTTTTAGTCTTTAATTCTTTAATCCAAAATCAGCATTTTCAAACACAACTGGTAAACTTGATATTGTTCTGAAACTTAAATCTTTAAAAAGCATGTATGGAATCTTTCTTTATTGGTATAAATATTATAAGACATTAAAATTGTTAGCAATAACTCAAAACCAAAAGCACGTGAAAACATGATCCAAGACAGCTTTCCTCTTACCTGAGAAAATTTGATATTTCAATACATGTTCGTACATGATAGTTAAGATATTTTATAATATCACAAGTAGATTTTGGCTTATAGAGATTGTGTCAAAATGTATTGTCCCGTTTTATAAAACCCAACTCAAAACCTTTCTTATAAAACCCAAATCAAAGCCTCTTAGCCAACTTAAAACATTTTATAAAACCCAACTCAAAGCGTTTTATAAAAGTCTACTCAAAACATTTTATAAAACAAACTAAACGCTTGAAGGTTTATGTTTTGAAAATTGACTAAATGAAAATATACAAATGGGTATAATCTTTACTTATGACTTAACTAATTACCAAATGGGTCTACCTCCCTTTTGAATAAATAAGTTAAGGTCATTTTGATTACTTAGCTAAATGAAATTTCTTCTCAAGGTTTAATGATTTACTAAATATGTAAAGTAATTAAATTAGTTTCATAAAAGTAATTAGTTAACAAGTTAATTGTGGCATTAACAAATATTATAATATTTGAATTTTGAATTAAGAAACTTTTTTTATTGCTTTGTCTAACTTTCCCTCAATACAAAGCATTTTTGCCTCATACTAACCACCTTTCCCACTTCTTAATTGGTTAATAAGGTGTTTCCTTCATTTTTCCCTAACCAAAGCTTATTTGACCCCAATTAACCATGGCTATTGAGTTGGTTTAACCTAACCCTTTTTAGAGCTTTGAAATACTTTTGTGAAGGTTAAAAGTGAAGTGCACATGGAGGTTTAGTAAGAGGCAGCGGCTAGGTATTTGGTAAGAAAAAAAATAACCCAAAGGCGTTGGTCCTACGTATTAGCGCGCTAGAGCAGCGTGTCGTGGGTTGTCTTGGTTTCTTGCCTATAGATAGTGCCCTCTTGCCATGCTAACACTTCACCTCTTACCATCTATTTATCACCTCTTATCTCTTATGTCTCTCTAAGTCTTTCAATCATTCTTGTGTCTTAACATTTTCTATCATATATAAAAAATCAAACTTCTTAGCAAGAGGATAACATACAAGAACCTAATCCAATCAGTTCTCATCATTGGGCAAGGCCTTGCAAATATCTAACCATCTCATCGAGTGGTTACTAAGTATTAACACTATCATAATAGAGAACAAAACCCTTTAACTATATCCACCTTATAATATGTCCTTCGTAATGCCTGAGATGAACTTTTATGACTACTGATTTACGAGCAGAGGTTTGATCAAGTCTAAGAAAAACTGGTTACACATTAATCCGTCACTATATATTTTAGGTTTAAGGATATAAAGACTTCACCACGTAGAAAAATCACAGTTCGACTAAGATCCATGATATCACATTTTCGGTTGGGTGAATCGAATAGTCATCCAACTATTAATATCTTGTAGGTCAGATTTCAATTAAATCTGATTCTACAAATAGTCTCAGCCTATGTCATTCCACAAAATAAACATAATCGACTACGGATATTTAAATAAAAAGTTTAAGGCTTTTATTAGTAGTATGGCATCGTAACCTTGTAATTCAGTTCTATAATAAGAAAGTTATGTGATCAATTATTAGTCCGGGTCACAACTTTTTTTTTGGGTAAAAGGGTTACCCCGGTAAATATTATTACTCCAAAAAAACAATTACATAACAACGGGTGTGGGTGAATCCCACACCTCAGCCCGAAAAGGCAAACCAGACACACCTATAGTGCTTAGGACCTAAACTAGCATAAGAAAGACAAACCAATCTTATGATCAAACACTATAAAGACATGAGAATAAAAATAACATTTACTCTAACTACGCAGATTGATATCCATTGAGTCACAAATGCGAGTTGTTCTGGATTTAAACGTTGAAGGTCATGTAGATAAAAAACGTCATCGTCATGTAACACTTTCCTGTTTACTTACAACAGGATCCTCATCCAAATCACCAAGGGCGTCAAAAGCATTAGCCGTGGTAATCATTCCAGCAACCTTACTTGGTTGTTTATATGCCTCCTTAGTGGTAGAAGGCGAATTATTTTATTCTTAGAAGCAACCGGCCAAAATTCCATATTCTTTGCAACTCCAAACACACGCTTATATTGGAAGCCATTTCGCTTGATAGTGGTGAACCCTTCTTTTGACACCCCTTTATTAGCCCCCAAAGATTTAGGAACAGGTTTAGGAGGAGCTTTGGGACATTCCTCAAGAAGATGACCATATACCAAACATTTACTACATCGAGGAGGATCCCATTCATATTCAACATGAATGGTGTGTTTCGTATAACCAATTCTCTTGATATTAGGGACAACGACAACCAAAGTATCACGAAGGTCATTAGTCGCCTTTATTTCAATCAATGATTCTAAGCACATCTCATTAGTATATGAATCAAGAAGCATATGATTACCAATTTTAGAGGCAATAGAGCTTAAACCATCAGAAGAATAAGCAACAATTGGAACATCATGAAACTTAACCCAGACTGGAACACAAGACAAATCTTCCTTCAGGAGGCTAGTCTCAGGAGACCACTTATTGAGAATAATTGGACTTCCTCGAATCATCCATTGACCATCACGAAGAACAGATTCAGCATCATGAGTAGTTGAGAACTTAAAAAAGAAAAAACCTTTCGCTTTCATTGTTGCTTTGTAAACACCATACTTTTTCCAGTTATTACGTACAAACCATTCAATAACAGGGAAGACAAGTCTTTTACCAATGAAGTAACCGTATAGGAAATTTTTAAACCTCTCATGAATCTCAAGAACCGAAGCTAAAGGTTACCCGACATCGTAGTCAGCATCTTGTGGCACATTATCATCAACTTTCTTAAAAGTGATCTTAGTCTCAAGCGACAGATTCAATTTATTGGCATACAAAACCTGCTTCGTAGCATTAGAGACAGATGGTTCCTTAGAAGACACCCCAATCGGATGAGGGACAGTAGGTAATGGGGTAGCAGTAACAGGAATCGATTGAGTACCTGTATGTTGAGCCCCTATATCAGTCGCCTTATTGGTATTAACAGCTCTATACCTATCCACACCACTTACATGATCATGCAACACAGTGGAATCCATTGTCATGTGATCCAAACTAGCACCAATTGAATCATTACCATTCTTCTTTTTCTTTTTTCACCTCCTCCTCCCTAATCCAAAAACCCCGCTTTCATCATCAAACCATGCAAACAAAATAAAAAACACGAAGAACCAACAATAGCGTCTATCTTCAAATTAACGTAGAAATCCTAATAAGAACTAGGGTTTAAAACAACGCACTAATAAAAACTCACATTATAGTATCCAAAACATATATTAGGGTAATATTAAATAACGTAGTAAGCAAGATCTTGATCTTGAATTACAAGCGGTATCCAATGCATGCAAACAAGACAAAATAGCGAAGCAAACCAAAAATCCTAAAGATGCTTAAACAATTTATTTATCCCAACCCAAGATAGATCCTTAAATTAATAAATTAATTTAAGGCACAACAGTGGAGAATGGATAATAAAATTTTAAGGATTCAGTAAGGGATGTTAGGGTATAGGGTTTCTCTATTTTTGCCAAAGAGGAGGTGCGCCTCTTTTTTTGGGTAAAGGGGAGTAATCCTGCACCCTGGTAAATATATTAACCAAAAGAAACGTTTAAGTACAAAGGATATGAGTGAAATCCCATATCTCAGCCCGTTACATAGGCATAAAGCTTACATAACAAGATACTACCTATTTTCTAAATAAGAAAACAAACCACTACTCAAATGATAACATAGGACATAACGAAAGAAAATTACTTCCTAGGTCCTTGAAGCTTGGTGCCATACATGACATTAAAAGCATCCAAATTCCAGTGAAGATCGAAACTCGCCGCATAGTCATCGTAGTCATAGTCATCATACTCATCTTCAAACTCTTGGCCACCACCGAATAGATTAACAGACTCATCAAATGGGTTAGCAATCACTTCATCTTCAGAATCAGACACCACGATGTCTCCCACTTTAGAAAAAGGGTTAACTCTTTTAGTAGAAGAGGCGGGCGAAATACAAGAATCACTAGTTATAGGAGCCACACCCGACTCCATCTCCTTCAAATCACTCACAAGGGGTTCTTGTGATGCAGTACCTGTCTTAGTAGACTTAGCTTCATTAACTTCCATTGTACGACCAGAATCCACATCCTTGTTTGTGTCATTTGAAGTAATGGTTAACTCATGGATACAAAAATGCAAATATAAAACACATATATTAGTAATGGTTAACTCATATTCCCATATACTATTCATTATCTAATTAATGCTTATCGTTTCAATACCCAGACGCTAAAACAAGATGATTTAGGCTTTGAATTTCATAATCATCATTAATATAAATGATTTATATATGACTTGCCTTTTGCCTTTTGCCTTTATCATCTATCTTTTTTCTGATCTTATAAACGTAATAGCATTTTATCCTCTTCTTGTAAAGACTTATTATATTCTTATCGATACGCTATCAAGATATACCTTCTATCTCATAAATGACATATCGGATGAACTATCTCGATATCAGTATTTAAAGAAATGCTCCCTTTATACCGAAATGTCGACAAACAAATTTTGTGCATTTTATGCATTGTGTAATAAATGTAAGATTGAAGTTAAAAAATGTAATTTTTACACATGCATTTAATGCGTCAATTATACTATATAACATTCATTGAAGTATTTCGGGGGTAAGCACTGTTCTAAAGCCACCGAGTGGGAGGTTAGCTCAAGGGAGTGGGACGGCTCAGGTGCACTATGGAGCCACGGCTTGAGCCAACACTATTCACACGCCGAGCCGAGCCGAGCCTTTGACTTAAAATGATTTAAATATGTTCTTAGTGGGTGGGTTTCATAGGGGTTATTTGATAAAAAAATATATGATATCGCGCTAAATTAATCAAAGCTGCTGAATGATTTCAAGATGCTGAATGAACCTGATTCTGAGTGAAATTGATTGTCTGATATTATTTCTGAATGAGCAATCTGAGTTGCCTGGAATTACCAATTTAAACTTTTGTCTGATTTTGTATTGAACAAAATTTATCGTTTGATAAAAGAAACGTCCTATTCAAAGATCATACAATAATATAAATTATGAACTAATCTCAGGTTGAAGCATTTAAAAATAACTCATTAGCCATTTGATTACGGATATTAGCCATATATTCATTGCCTTGGGTCCATGCCTTGTCCCCAACTTCCTTCACCTTGTTCTTCAGTACTAAACATGGTGTTTGCATCGCTCTCCGAAAATACTTGATCATAAATATTGCATTTCCCTATGAAGTTGTGGACCGCAAAACAGGCAATCATTACTTTTCTTTGTACTGGAAAAGGATAAGGAGCCATTTGTTTTAGTATTGGGAACCTTGCTTTTAAGACACCATAAGCATACTCGATAACATTTCTAGGTTGTGCATGAGGATGATTGAACATCGCTTCTTTTGTTGAGGCACATCGACGTCTGAAATCGGCTAACTAATACCTTTTATTATGATACGGTGCCACAAACCCACGAGTGTTTGTATATGCAGCATCACAAAGATAATATTTGTCTACAAATAATGGTAAGTTTGCTAGAAAATTGGTTCACTTAAGAAAATATGAATAACAACATTAAAATCGTCATGTTATAACAGTATAATACATACTTAGTGGCGGAAACGGAAAATTAGAGTTTGGATTAAATGTTACTTCTGTCAAAACTTTTGAATCATGAGCTAGCCCCTCCCATCCTGCCCAAGCAAATGTGAACCTCATATTAAAGTCACATATCCCTAAACATTTTGGAAATACTCACCTTTTCCTCTTCCTCTCTAGCGAATTGTTACATGTAATATACATGAGATTTAGAGTTTTAGACTATTTTTTAACCATTCAATTTACAGTCATATCAATTAGTTAATTCACTGCGTTTCACAAAAAAGCGGATCCAATTGCTTTCCTAAACTCACAACATACTCTAATGCAAATAGTGATGTTCTCAATATTTTGGTACGAGTATAATTCTCCTTGATCCATTCTATAAACACATGATACGAATATATAAAAAACGCAAAACCCTAAACTTAATCATGGGCAAAGCCCTAACTATACAGAATGGACTATGCTAATATATCAGCTAACAGTCATATATTATGTCAAACCATCATTCCATTAATGCATGAAACGATACAGATTAGATTAATCATATATCAGCATGCATGCTAAACATAAAAAACCATATTCTCTAGACTCAAATAATTTATTTTTACACCCTTGAAACAATATCATATTATTTTATTTTTAACGTGATGGATGTCATATTCCTTGAAGCATGATTTCGTCTAGTTGTTGATGAAAGTGCAAATCCTCTTGCGCAAGGTGCAAGAGATTTCATCAAGAGGACTAATTAGGAAAAACACATGATCCTCCTCTTGATCCTCAATAACCTCTATGTCACCTTTCCATCCATTTTTACCCAAAATAACCTTATAGTAAAGTCCCCTATCCTTCAATATATCCTTCCCAGCAACACAAACAAGTACCCTAGAGCAACTAAGATTCGACACCTTTGGATCCTTATCTGGGTTAATCAGCGGGTCATCTAACCCGCTTGTCCCCGGATGTGCTATAAGCCATAATTTTTTTAATATTTCGGTCCATGGAGAATCCACCTCAGAACCCATCCTATCCTCCCCCCAAAAGTATGGGTGGAGCAATATAATACCCTCAAGATTCAAACTCTCACCCGAAACCCGACCCAAATTTTCTGAACCAACCCTAATTGCCATATGGTGAGCTATATTACCACCCGCGCTATCTCCAGTGAAAAACACATGGTTAAAATCCGCGTAATCGTTTAGCCATGTGTCGGATCCATTTCCATTAACATGTTGCGTGACCCACTTGACTGCCTCCCATGAATCATCAAAACAAGCGGGGACAGGATGCTCGGGCGCAGTCCTATAGTCCACGGACACTACAACAATGTTGGATTCGGATGATACGAGGTTAAGGAAGTTATGGTACGTGGGTGAGGCGGCTGTTTCGATTATAAAAGCGCCACCATGGAAGTAAACCAAAAGTGGGAGTTTTTTTACGTTCGAATTTGCATTTTTAGGAATGTAAATCCTAACAAAAGCATCTGATTCGGGCGAGATAACGGCGTCTTTAGATTGAACACCCGTGTTCGGATCAATACCGGCTGGGACAACATTGGTGCCACCGAGTTTAACGAACCGACCGTCTTTGTAGACTCTAATGACGTACGGGATTTCTATAAGGATTTCATCTGGTGATGAATCCATTTGTAGATACTTCTGAGAACTAAAGATAAGATGGATGTCGAAATTATAGGAATAATATTTATTTAGAAAAGGGTCATGCTATGCAGGCACCCTAAAGGGGCTATGGGGTGCTTGGCAAGTGAAAATATATGGTGCTTGGCAATCATTGGTAGAAATGTTTTTTTCGATTTCCGTGCCAAAATATAAAAAAGTTTAGGTTTGGGTGCTTTGGTTTGCTTTGGTTTGCCAAAATATAAAATACAAGTTTTTTTTATTTTTAGTTTTACAAGTTATTTTAGTTTTTTACAAGTTCTTTTTTACAATTTTTTTTTTTGTTTTACAACTTTTTAGTTTTTTACAAGTTTTTTTAGTTTTTTACAAGTTTTTTTTTATATGTTTTTTTTTGTTATATAACTTTTTAGAAAAAAAAGTAGTCGGAAAATTTTTTAGGCTCAGATTCGAAGGTTGTAAAGTGAGATTTGATCTCACTTTGACGTCCATTCGGTTTCGGTTATCATCATCGCCTCGGAAAATTATAAGGCTCAAAAACCATCATCGCCTCGGAAATTTTTTGAAAAAGGCTCAAATTCGAAGGTTGCAAAGTGAGATAAACCTCACTTTTCCGTCCATTCGGTTTCTGTTATCATCATCGCCTCACAAGTAACAACAGGTCTCACAAGTCACAACAGGTCTCAAAACTGCACAAGTGCACAAGTTCACAACAGCAGTCTAGCCAAGCACCCCATTTTCACTTGCCAAGCACCAACAGGTATCAAAACTGCACTCAGTCTAACCAAGCCAAGCACAACATGTCTCAAAACTGTATTCAGTCTAACCTAACCAAGCACAAACACGTTTTTATTGTGAAAGTGGTAAGTAAGATTCCATTTCTGCAAAAGTTCACAAGAAAGCAAACAAGTGCATCATTTCAGCCCCATAAGAACCACCCAAAGAACTAGCAAGAAAGCAACAACACAACTAGCAAATTCCACCAACCACAACAACCAACAACTAGCAAGAAAGCAAGGAACCACAAGTGTCACAGTACACCACAACAAGCAACAACTAGCAAGAAAGCAACAGGACCACAAGTGTCACAGTCCCAAGTGTTATAGTCCACCACAACAACCAACAACCATGTCTAGTTCACCATTTGACATACAAGAGGTAAACAACTTATCCAATAGGCTCAGATTATTAGTTTTTTAGCTCATGTTGGTTGCAAATTTGAATGTTGCAAAGTGAGGTAGAAACTCACTTTACCGTCCATTCAGTTTTGCCATGCCAAATCTCTTTAAGTTTTAAAAAAAAAATCATCATTGCCTTTTTTTTAGAAAATCATCAGTTTTGCCATGCGAAAACTCTCAAGTTTTTTCATTAAAGTTGTAAAGTGAGCTAAAAATGATCACTTTACCACCCAGTAATGAAACTGCATTACCAAATCAGTGAATAATGGGGTGCTTGGCTAGAGTATCACCCCGCACCTCAAAGGGTCATGCTATTGAGGCACCCCAAACCTGCAAAACATAACGAAACAGATAATCAACGAAACAGATACCAAACATGTTTCAAGATCTAAAAACTTAAACAAGGAAACATATACCACCACAACATCACCACATCTCTCAAGTTTTTAGATCTAAAAAGTTTTTAAATAATCAATTTTAAACCAAACATGTTTTTCAAACCAACCTCTTATTTATTTCAAGATAATAAAAATATTCAAGATCTAAAAGATTTTTAGATCTAAAAACTTAAACAACGAAACAGATACCACCATAACATCACCACATCTCTCAAGTTTTTAGATCTAAAAAGTTTTTAGCTAATCAATTTTAAACCAAACATGTTTTTCAAACCAACATCTTATTTATTTCAAGATAATAAAAATATTCAAAATCTAAAAAAATTTTAGATCTAAAAACTTAAATAACGAAACAGATACGACCACAGCATCACCACCACTCTCTAGTTTTTAGATCTAAAAAGTTTTTAGATAATCAATTTTAAACCAAACATGTTTTTCAAACCAACATCTTATTTATTTCAAGATAATAAAAATATTCAAGATCTAAAAAATTTTTAGATCTAAAAACTTAAACAACGAAACATATACGACCACAAAGATCACCACCACAACAGATACCACCACAACATCACCACCACAACAGATACCACCACAACATCACCACATCTCTCTAAAAATATTATATGCAACCAATAGATCTAACAAGTTTTTCACAGGTTAGATCTAAAATTTTTTGATCTAAAAACTGTTTAGATCTAAAAACTGTAGAGAGAGAGAAAGAAACAGGTGAGAGAGAAACATCACAACATCAGATACCACAACATCACCATCACAACATCAGATACCACAACGATCTAACAAGTTCTATACTTGTTAGATCTAAAAATTTTAGAGAAAGAGAGAGAAACAGGTGAGAGAGAAACATCACAACATCAGATACCACAACGATACCACCACACCATCACCACCACAACATCAGATACCACAACGATCTCACAAGTTCTATACTTGTTAGATCTAAAATTTTTAGATAGAGAGAGAGAGAGAGAGAGAGAGAAATAGGTGAGAAAGAAAGAAAGAGACTTTACTTTTGACAGAAGTGAGAAGAGACAGAGATAACTCAAAAGACAGAAAACGCGTTCACGGTAACACCACAAAAACCGAACGCATAACCACCTTTAAAACCACACACGTAACAAGAGTTCTATATGACTCAAGAAATTGGGGCACGTGTTTTTCGAATATTTAGTATGATTAGTTTCGCTATTGCTAAAAGAGTGGGGACTTTGATAGTATCTCAGCTTTCTACTAATTTTTTTGTAAATGTCTTGAGTTTCTATTAAAGTAATAATAAAAACAAAACAACAACAACAACAACAACAACAACAATAATAATAATAATAATAACAATAATAATAATAATAATAATAATAACTAAAACAACAACGATGGAGAGGCCCATCATTATCACTGTCAGCTCATGTCGGGTGTCGTGTTACAGGAGTATTTACTTAACATTTAAAGTAGTGTAAGAACATTTACTTATTGAATTGAATATGCAATCATAGCGTTGATCATTAACATTACAAACTTGCAGTTCTCTGCCACACCGACAACTCACTATTACTTAAACCCGAACATTCCAGAAGTTGAGCATTCTCGGGCTGAGTAAGTGACTTGCGTTAGAATCAATTTAGCCTCGTTATTTTTGTTAACAACAATTTTTTTTGCATGTGAGATGGCTATTTACCTGTGACTATGGAATATATACAGGAAAAAGTACAACATGATCCGCCACTTGACGTATGCAAATACCGTCTCGAAGATCTTAAAAAAGAGGAGATAAGAAACCGATATTATTTAGCTTTGCTACTTCAGCAAAACCCAGAGAGCTACAAGGCAGGCTACCATGAAACGAATGACCCTTAAACTTACATCAGATACACCACGCATATTAAGTAGTGTTTGGCATTGTATTTTAATAAATACTTATGTTTTCTTATGGTTACAGGGTGTCACACATGGGAAGCAACAATACTTACTTTCAATAGATCTAGAGATTGGTATTACACATATGTAGTGAGTGCATGAGCAAGTTGAGTAACGCTGATGGAGTTTGGGAGTGCGTAGATCATGAACCCCAGCTAGAGCCCACCTACAAGTAATATTTTAATAAGTTGCGCGCTACAGTGACCCTAAAAAACTGATGCTCACATTTTGAATATCGATGTTGAGGCATACAGGTATAATTTAAAATCTTTGTATCGGATGAAACGCAAAGAGCGTTGTTTACTTTCTTCAGCCCGTGTGCCGATGTCATCACCGGATATTCGTGTCCTAAGTTGGTTCAGATTCTCGAAACACCCGACCTCCAGCGAATACCAACGGAGATACTAGCGATAGAAGGGGAGAAACACATACTCCAGTTTCATTTCAGTACATCGAGCAAAATTGGAGCTGTTGATTTCACTCTAGATGATGTGCTGAATAGTGCCAACAAAACAAATGGAACGATTGGAACACTAAGAGATATCAGAGGTTAGAATCTTTGTTCATATTTACTTTTTTAAAAGAAATTTTTTTATTCGCTAATTGTTAACATATGTTAGTTTTTCTACAATCTCATATACAACATCATTTTCTGATTCAGCTAAGGTAGAAGATTTGGGAAAAACAGTGTTCAGAGGTGAACCCAAGACTAGATCCGCTAAAAGGCCAGCTTTTTCGAGCTTAACAATGGAAGCAAAGAAAAAGTATTTGGGATAGTGGAAGTGCATCGCTTTTGTTGTTTTTTTTCATTGTGACATTTTCGCTGGGAGGTGGTGTTGTTCATGTTTGGGTAATGTAGGTCATGATGATTATCTGATGAACTACGTAGTTTAACAATCTATGTTTCGGTTTAGGTTGGTGTCGTTAAACAAGTTGTTGAACAATCCATGTTGTTGGAACATTCGTAATATCATTCACATGTTTTAGTTATCATTTGTGTGGTATACTGATGGAAGAGTAATCGCTTTTGGGGTTGTTCAAGTTTCGTTGTTTTTCTTTGGGATGCAGATATGCAGCTTGGGTTTGAGGATTTGAGTTGTGATGATGATCCGGCTTTTCATCTAAGTTTTCATGGCTTTATTTTGATTTATCATGTAGTTGAAACCAAAGTTGCAAAAATTTGCTGGCGGTAGCGTGGCGGCCGGGTACCGCCTAGCGATTAATCGGTTAGGCGGGGATTAAGCGAGGATTAATCGGATTGGATTTTTAATATATAAAATTAAAAAGTTTTGAAACTATATGCCCGATTAGGCCGATATAGCCGATTTTTTTCGATTTGACCGATTTATCCCTGATTTGGCCTATTTTTATCCATAACCGAGTTGCCCGATTTATCCGATTTTTGTCCGATTTGGTCGATTTATGCCCGATTTGGCTGATTTTTATCCGATTAATCGGTTTGATGACCGATTTTTGACCAAACCGATTAATAATGCCGATTAGTGAAAATCGTGGCGGTTAATGTCCGCCTAGCGATTAATCGCCGATAATCGCCGCCAAGGCGGATTTTTGCAACACTGGTTGAAACAATGTGGTGATTAATTTATGTTACTTAGGAGTATTATACCATGTTAAGTTATGCATGGAAAAGTAAAATTTTGTAAATATATGATTTGATAAATAATTATGTACAAGGGATGTTCATTAGGTTTTCTGTGTTTTGGAGATTAAAATTAAATGTGTTTTGTATGCAGATGATGTTTAGCGTGTAACGACATTGGGACTTTTATAGTTATATGCAGGTTAGGTATATTTAATTTCAAGCGATTGTGGGTTCTGTATGGTATATAGAGTAGTGTGTTTTGAGACTGTTATTTGATGAATCAAGTGCGCATGGTGTGAAATTGTGTCGGACTACCAATGCGTGAAAATGGATAATTCTTACTATATCATAGATAGTCTTTTGTGAAAATTATTAATTCTATTACATGTTGTTTCAACGTTCCCTTGATAATACGTTTTACGATTTAAGTGTTGGTGTTTCACTAGTCTCTTGCATATGTGTTTTAAAAGCTCTTGCAGATAATGAGTCATTTTCACAGAAACAAAAGCTGATTATGGGTTACAAAAAAAAGACCTAATTTTAGCAATCTAACTTATATCAAAATCAAGGTTTTCGAAAATCAAGTTGCTAAAACTAAAGCAATAGGCTTCGACGGATGGGCAGTAGCTGTTACTTTTATAATAAAAATCGCTTAAGAAAACCCAAAACTGCAATTCTTTCGTCAGAAAAAACTGATATTTATGATATGTGCAACAACATCGTATATAGACAATCCGCCGCAACGCACGATTTAAAATCCTTGTTTGTTACACATATTAGTTTTGCACAAAAGTGTTTTCTCTTATTCTATGCAAAGATTTCACAGAATATATATATATATATATATATATATGAGTAAGGATCCAGTGAGAAGTAAATTAAAATAAGAAGTGGTGAGAAGTAACCAAAACCACGCATTTGAGATGCAACGACTTGCATTAGATGCATTTCTATTCATATAGATGCAACATCTTGAGTTTCGAAAGTTAATTTGATGTATAGATTATGCAAATTGATTTTCTTGATTTCGGCACGTGCAGAGGAACAAAAAATAAGAGAAATCATGAAATGCATCTAATATACGTATATGCATCTGATTAAAAGCTAGAAAACACATTATTGTGCGTTATAATGCATCTAAGATTATAGGGATGCATCTAATTTAGCTCGGTGCATCTCGGATTTGCGATTATAGTTCTTCTTATTACTTCTTATTTTAAGTAATCTTCTTATTTGATCCTAACTATATATATATATATATATATATATATATATATATATATATATATATATATATATATTAATTTTATTTTAAATATATACGATTTTCGGTTGTTCAATGAACATTATTCTTTTATGTATTTTAAAAGAATCAATCCCTGTGTTTATCTGCTGTTATAAAGTCAGCCCAAACATGTAACAAAAATTTGCATAACTCGTCACTGAAAGTTACCTGCCATTGCGAAAATCATCGCCAAACTGCTGTCTTTATGTCAAAATGAAAATTTACATAAATGATCCTTTGATATTAGTTGCCATTACGAAATACGTCACTAGGTACCAAACGTGTAACAGAATTTATATAAATGATCATGGCACTTACATGACATAAAAAGTAAAGACCATCCTTGTTACAAAAATTGACATATAGCTTTCCTAACATTGCGGATTATCCCTAAGTTTAAATTTTAAATTTTAATTATTTTGTTGGAGCTTGTGGCAACATGAACAAGACAACAGTAGGAGACATGGAAAGTGACATGTGGATACTTGGACAAGAATGAAAAGAATGATTAAAAGTAGGTTTTTACAACAGGACGGTGAAATTTTTTTATTCCAACAATATAATAATTGTGTTTAAGGTAAGAGAACCGTGGCCGAGTATACGGGTAAATTTTTAAGATTACAAGCTCGTTGTAACTTGAGGGAAGCGGAGGAACAAAAGCGGCTAGATACATAAGTGGGTTGAACTCATCAATTCAAGAAAATTTGAGTTTGATATCCGCTTGGTCCGTGAATCAAGCCCAGAATTTGGCTACGAAGGCGGATATGATGGCTTCGTGATTGGGTATAGGCGTTCAACCGGAGAAAGTTCAAGTACCTTAGCTATTCATGAGGGTCGGCCCAATCAAAGCCAACTCACTATTCCTACTTCTACATCTACTGCTACTACTTCAAGTTCAAAGGCTATTAGAAGTGAAGTAGAAAAGTAAAAGGATGGTGAGCCGTCGAATGCTAATCCTTTTGTTAATCCTTCGGGTTCCAAATGCTTAGATGTAGGTTATCGAGTCATAGGTCTAATGTATGCCCACAACAGAGTACTTATTATGCAGAGCATGGGGTTGAGGAGTTAATGTTTGTTGTTAAGGCATTTCAAGAGGAAGAAGGTTTGTAATACACTAAGGCCGTGGAAGGAGAAGCGGAACAAGTTACTTATGTCATCCAACTGATTTTGTGTTCACCAAAGGTTAGTGATTCTTCGCAACGTAATAAGATTTTTCAAACTAAGTGCTTGGCTGAAGAAAAGGTTTGTTCTATTATAATTGATGGAGGAAGTGGCGAGAATTTGGTGTCTAGGGCTTTGGTTAACGCTTTTAAGTTCACAACTAAGCCTCATCCAAATCCCTATCAAACTAGTTGGATTAAGAAGGGACCGGCTATAAAAGTGACCG
The DNA here is from genome assembly GCA_910596185.1 of Chrysanthemum makinoi. NCBI lineage: Eukaryota > Viridiplantae > Streptophyta > Magnoliopsida > Asterales > Asteraceae > Chrysanthemum > Chrysanthemum makinoi. Next base: position 307,969,489 of record OU343223.1, on the reverse strand, counting down.
AAATTTGTAAGATTCACTCACTATTGTGAAACATTACAATGAATTATTTACTTTCGATGTTGTGGATACGGAGGCATGATGTGGATGGATGCTACACACCGAGGTAAATCTAACATGTATTTAAATGGAGTGAAAAAATATTGCTACGTTACCTCTAGCAATCTTTCGATCTCCAGAGAAGAAATTAGAAAGCAAGACTTTAGTGACTTTGGCTTCCACACCAGAAGAATATAACCTGAAATCCGTCTTGGCCAAGAGTTTTATAAAATCTCTTTAGAGTGTTGCATTTCGTTTGACCCCGTGCAATCTGCAATGTGCAACGAGGCCACAGGATTTTCGACGACTACAAAATACGTCTTTAAAAACTTTATTTCATCTCAATGATGAAACACTAATATAGTAAAACGTATATGACACACCTTTCATTTCTGTTCGAATTAAAAAAATTTAACATATGTGTTTTAACAAATTAGTCATATTAATTTATTGCAGATTTTATCATGGAATTAAACATTTTACCGTGTTAACTATCTTTTCCTTTATTAAATTTTAACATATGTATTTTAACCAATTATGTTGTGTATCCATCACACAACAAAGGAGGATGTTAAGAGTTTATTACACAATAAATTAAGAATGAAAGAGTTTAGTCATTAATAGTAAAAAACAAATAGCCTAACAAAAATTAAAAAAATTGTCTAAGTATAATATATTTTTGGACAATTGTCCATGCACGAATCTACTACCATTGTTTTTTCGTATGAATTGTTAATGTTGTTTCGTTTAATTATGGAGTTTGTTTAATATTCTAGCTAGCTGTATTATAATGCAACTTGATCTAGTTGACTGCTGCAAGTTTTGATAGCACTGAGCCCTGAGAATTAGTATATAAACACTTTCGCAACCACCTATTCTATCTCGTGTTCAAAAAATTTAATAGGTAAATGTTTTGTTAAGGAAAAAAAAGGTCGAATCAATCGTTAATATATGTTTTTGTTTGGTAAAAGGTTTTTACACCCGGTAAATAAAAATAAGAAGGGTGAAAAAATTATTGGTTAACATTCATATATGTTAGCGTCATCTCAATTTTCCCTCTCCTCTCACTTCTTCTCACTCCCGCTCACATTTCACCCGTTTTGTTCACCTTCCCAGCATCTTTAATTAAAATACACACTTTATACAAATATACCCCACTAAATACCAACAAATACTTACAAACTGAATATTTAATATATAAAACATCACACTTTGCACGGATTTCTAAAAGTGAGCCGCTCACATTGACTTCCTTTTTTTCCCATGCTCACTCGTGAAAAAAGGTGTGTTTTGGGGTTCACGAGTGAGGTGAGGCGCACCATGCCTCCCTCACCTCCCACTCCGGTTGGTCTTAGGGGTTAGGTTATGTAATTTGTTAACCGGTGTCAAGTCAATTTTCCTAATAAAAACATATATTGTCAATCGTTCTATTTTAATTTATCTTAAACTTTGTGTCAAATTTTAAATTACAATCTATCAAAAAATTCTTAAAGGGAAGGATATAGCAATTTTAATAACTATTTTTTGATTATTTGTAGGAAGGATATCATGAAGATCGTGTTAAGAGGATCAACCATGGTGGTGCCGGCGGCACACCAAGGACAAAGGTATGGAGCTCCAACGTCGACCTGGTGGCCCCGACTTCTCACACAGTGGGTGTGCAATTTTACCGATGGAATGGCACTGCCAACTTCTTTGATACAAAAGTGATGAAAGAGGCCCTAAGCAAGGTCTTGGTTGCGTTTTACCCTTTGGCAGGGCGATTGAAAGAAGACAAGCGTGGCCGGATTGAGATTGATTGTCAAGGACAAGGTGTATTGTTCGTGGAAGCCGAGTCCAACGTTGTAATAGATTATTTTGGTGATTTTGCACCAACGTTGGAGCTCCAAAAACTTTTTCCTAAAATTGACTACTCACTTGGAATTGAATCCATTCCAATAGTCGTGGTGCAGGTAACTACAAGATCACATGCAAAATCACGTAATTTCAAATATGGTTAACATAACATTTTCATATGAACATACAAATGACACTAAAAATGCATTACATATCCAAAAGAATGTAATATTTTTTAAAAAAGTGATAATTATTTTTTTCCTCTAATCTTCACAATGAAAAATCATAATTCCTAGTAGTAAATTTGAAGACTTTTAAAATTTCCTTGTCATGTTGCTTATAATATACTTGCTTTAGAAAAAATTATACTTCTTTGTAGTTCCTTTACATGTTATATCAAAAGAACAAACCTTTCTTATTCTTCTCATTTTAGTTTTCCATTCTCATCGGATATCTTCCTGTTATATCAATTAAATTAAACATATACAATTTTAAGTAGGTAACTTTCTTTAAATGTGGGGGAGTTTCACTGGGACTCGGCATTCACCATTGTGTCGCGGACGGTGCATCTATGCTCTACTGCCTCAACACATGATCCAATGTGGCTCGTGGCCTCGGCATAACCTTGCCACCCATCATAGACCGTACCATCCTCCGTGCTCGTGATCCACCACAACCTACTTTCAAACATGTCGAATACAAGCCCTGTCCTATAAAATCGTCACTTGAATCATCTTTAGATGAGAACATCAATTCAATTTTCAAAGTTACACGAGACCAACTAAACATGCTCAAAGCAAAATCAAAAGAAGGTGGCAATACTATCAACTATAGCACCTTTGAAATACTAGCTGGCCATGTTTGGAAGTGTGTGTGTAAAGCCCGCGGGCTGTCGGGTGATCAGGAGACCAGGCTCTTTATCCCGATTGATGGCCGCACTCGCCTTAAACCAAAACTAGCACCTGGCTATCTTGGGAATGGCATCTTTACAACCACTGCAATAGCACTAGCTGGAGACATTCAATCAAGTCCTAGTTGGTATGCTTCTAGTAAAATGCCGCGATGCATTAGCTATTATGAACAATGACTATCTAAGATCAGCAATTGACTATTTGGAACTACAACCCATTCCCACTCTGAAGACGCTGGAACCCGAGGCCCAAGTGTGTAGAAGTTTTAATCTTGAAATAATTAGTTGGATTACACTCCCTCTCCATGAGACTGACTTCGGTTGGGGACGACCAATATATATGGGGCCTGGTGCTGTTGCTCCGGAAGCAGGCCGGAGTATTATTTTACCAAGCGCGACCAAAGACGGGAGCTTTTCGATTGTCATTGCGTTTCAAGCAAGGTACATGAAGCTTTTCAGCAAGTTCTTATATGATATTATAATATAAGTTCCTTGTGAATATTTCATTGCATAGCAAGTATATCTGTATCATTGTGTAATTTGTTTTAAATGTGTTTCTTTTATCATTAATACTATAATAAAGATACCAAAAGGCTTATAGCTTAGCGGTATCGATCCATATATGTAGTGTTTGTGGGTCTTCTCAACGAAGAGAAGTGTGATATACAGTGTGACATTGTAAGTTTACCTTTCTAAAAAAGTTTGTATTAAAATCAATCCGTGTACAGTGTTGAATGGTTTTAAGGAATTGAATGATGAAGGTATGGTATGAACGATGTAATGAAATGAAAATAAAAATTGAATGAGTCATTACTGTTCTGTTGTCTTGTTTAGGTGTAATTATTTTGTAATGGAATGAATCATTTACACATCTTGTTTGGTACGTTGTAATGGACGGTGGAAATAACAGGAGCAAATGGTATATGAGAAAATGTGTCTTGTTTAGTTGTAATTAGTTCGTAATGGAATGAATCATTTACACATATTGTTTGGTATGTTGTAATGGACATTGGAAATAATGGAAGCAAACGGTATATGAGAAAATGTCATTTCATGTCGGAATGTAATGAAATAAAAATTGGGGGTAATTATGGAATGAAAATGGAGTTACGTGCATAATGGAATGAATCAAATAGCAAGTAAACTCCTCCAAAAACACCACCAAGATACCACACACTTGCTTGAAAAAGTTACAAAACACCAACACAGCATTCCAGATCTACTTATATATCCGAGTTCGAAAGATCCAAATGCTAAATTTATCCATTGCAACTCGGAAAAAGTTTTAACACCCAAGCTATATATATATATATATATATATATATATATATATATATATATATATATATATATATATATATATATATATATATATATTTTTGGGTAAAGGGTCAAGATGACATGGTAAATATTATTACTCCAATAAACATTTAAGTACAAAGGATATGAGTGATATCTCATATCTCAGCCCATTACATGGGGAAACTTACATAATGCACTTTCAATTTTCAAAATAAAACAATAAACCACAACTCACAGGAGATATACTACCAATATACGAACACCAAGACTACTTTTTACCATGCCCTTTGAGCTTAAAGTCATTTAATTCATGTGGGAGATCGTAGACGTGGCTCGTATAATCATCATAATCATCTTCATCTTCATGTTCATATCCACCACCTCCCGAGGCAAGAAAATTCACCATCGGATTATCCTCTGGGAGTACTTGGTCATCATCACTGTCAGAAACGACAATTTCTCCCACTTTAGAGAACGGATTAGTCCTTTTAGTGGGAGAAGTATAAGTGGAAGAAGAAGGCTGACCCACTTCCTGTTGCACACTAGAAACCACCACTGGCTCCTTCATTTTATCATCCACCACAATCGAAGCTTGTGGTAAACTACCAATCTGTTGAGACCCCTCCTTGTCAGCAGCCATTGAAGGACTAGGCTCAAGCGGAGCCCCTTCTTTTGTAATAACATTAGTAGGCACAGTACTATCAGTATCAATCGTATTAAGAACTGCAAACGCATTAGTGGTAGTAATTCCACTAGTGTTGGCTACATCTACCACCTTTTTACGTGTACTATCCACCTTCTTAGTCACTGTATGAGCCTTTGGTTGATACCGAACCTTAGGCCCAACATTCGCCTTAGTAAAACCACCTTTGCCCGGAGCATTTTGACTACCATTCTTACCCGTCTGCTTACCTTTGACAGCCTGAAATCCATCATCAGTCTTATGTGAAGGCTGTACCCTAAGCTAATGTTTCATTAGCATGCTTAACAATATAGGCAATCAAGTAATGCATATATATGAAAAACTGATCTTCATAGCATAGCATATATTGATATAATCATAAAAAATACTCTTTAATGTGGGAGAACAATACACCCCAAACAATGTGATACCTTTTATTTGAACGTGATCTCTTCTATGTGGGAGTACTGTTCTCCCACATAATGTGGGAAAACAATACTCCCCAAACTACGAATCCTTTTTCGCAAAGCACAAGCATTGTCAACATAACAAGCTTGTAGGAAAATCAGATGGTTTTCCTCATTATCTTGGATAACCTTTATGTCACCTTTCCAACCATTTCTACCTAAAATATCCTTATAGTAAAACCCTCTATCCTTCAATATATCGTTCTCAGTAACACAAACTAGCACTTTAGATCATTCAAGATCCGACACTTTCGGATCCTTATACGGGTTAATTAACGGGTCATCAAATCCACTTGTTCCCAGGCAAACAAACATCCACAGATCACAACCCAGTTTCTTACCTGGATGCTCACAAAACTCTGACCCGATCCTATTCTTCCCTCAAAATAATGGGTGGATCAATATTAAACCCTCAACTTTTATAATAATTTCAGACACGGCCCGAAGACCCATATAATTATTTGAGGATTAGTAAACCCAAGCCCGACTTGTGGGATTAGAGTTTGTTAGGGTTTCACCATTATAAATTGTGATGAATAAGACATAACACTTAATGGGGTTTTAATGTTCTAACATGGTATCAGAGCAGGTATGATCATGAGACCTACTCGGTTATCAAGCCGCCACTTCTATACCACCCCGTCACACCTACATATCCTTAAAAATAAAATAAAAAATCACGTATCATTTGATTTCTCCTTTCTGCTTGCATTCAGCCGTCACATCATATACTAAAACCCATATATTGCTTACATGCTACTATCCTTATTATAATCCATTAATTTTCCCTTTTACAAGCTCCAATCCACTGATTCACGTACTATTGCATTAATGTTGAGGTGTGGTATTTATCAAAAACAAAGAGAAAGTAGTGGTATTGTGATTGGTTATTAAAAGAAGATAGTTAGCACTGTGTTCTGGTTTTGGGAAAAAAAATCAAAGGTGTGGTTGTATGTTGTGGTGAGAATGTATTAGGGTTTATGTTTATGTTTATGTTTCTGTTTTATTGTTGAAAAAAAATTATAGTTGTTTTATTGTTTGATTGTTAGTCTATTGCTCGTACGGTTTTGTTACCAGTCAACTAAAGTTGACCGTTTGTACCAGTCCCTAAAATCGACTGTTGGTACAGTTGTATTACCAGTCGACTTAGCCGGCCGTTGGTAATAGTTGACTCAAGTCGACCGTTGGTACGGTTTTGTTATGAGTCGACTAAATTTATATTTTATTATGTTAATTTTTTTTTCTTTTCCAGTTTACTACTCCAGTATGAGCTTTCGCGATTTCGCCGCTCGAATTGCGGGATAGTATTAAAGGATTAGTAAGCCCTCACCTGACTTGTGGGCTTAGGGTTTGTTAGGGTTTCACCATTATAAATTGTGATGAATAAGAAATAACACCTCACGGGGTTAGTAAGCTCAAGCCCGACTCGTGGGCTTAGGTTTGTTAGGGTTTCACCAGTATAAATTGTGATGAATAAGACATAACACCTAACGGGGTTTTAATGTTCTAACAATGATGTGCAATGTTCCCACCCGCACTATCTCCCCCCAAAAACACGCGACTAAAATCTAGATACTCGTTCAGCCAGGCGTCGGGTCCATTTCCATTAACATGTTGTGCCACCCACTTGATTGCTTCCCATGCATCATCCATACAAGTCGGGACAAGATGCTTTGAGGGTTGTCCTATAGTCGACAGACACTACAACAACGTTGGATTCGAATGATATGAGGTTAAGGAAGTTATGGTACGTGGGTGAGGCGGTTGTTTCAATAATGAAACCGCCACCATGAAAATAAACTACAGTGGGAGTTTTTTTATACCCGAGTTGTTGGTTTTTTTGGGAATTTAAATCCTAACAAAGACATTTGTTTCCTCTGAAATAACGACGTCTTTAGATTGAACACCCGTAGACGTGTCAAGGCCCGAGGAGACAACATATGTGCCACCAAGTTTAAGGAAGCTGCCATCTTTATAGACTCTAATGAATCTGGGAATCTTTTTTTTGAACGACGGATTTTATTATCGAGAAGAGAAAAAACTAGCAAGAAGCCAGATACAAAAAGCTTAACTGATAGGCATTATACAAGTATTATAGGATCATTAATCCAATCATTCCAGTTAATAGTCAATTTTGTACATCTACCACCTATCCAATTGTAGGATAATTGTTGAATCTCCTTGAAAACTTCAATGCTAGATTGAGACTTTTCCATGAACACCTTGCGATTTTGACTATTCCACATTATCCAAACAAAGTGAGAACAAACGGCTTCAAAACATCTTAATTGAAGAGGCTTTGACATAGCTTTTCTCCTTTGACTTAAATTCCTAGCAAAATCAATAATGTTTAACGATGAACAACCACGAGAATTTTGAGGCAAACAAAATCCCCACCATTGAAAAACGTAACTCCAGATTGTGTTTGACCAATTGCAAGAGACCATCAGATGTTCTATAGTTTCCAATTTCGAGTCACAATTGGGACATAATATTGAATGCAAATCTATGTTTCTCAAATCAAGGCTAACTCTAGTGGCTAACCTATCCTGAATGGCTCTCCACACCATAATATTAACCTTCTTTGGCACCAGCTTAGACCATCTAGTGAAATGGTTTGAAGAAAGAAAAATTTGCTTTTCAATTCGAGAGCGAATAGATTTGATAGTGAATTTACCTGAATTTTTGAGAGACCACCTCCATGAATCCGAAACATCAGAAAAACTCACATCACGAACCACCTCCGTTAGTTGATCAAAATCAGCCCTCTCCCGCCCGCTTCTTAAGGCCCATCTCTAATTCCAACTCCAAGTGAAAGTATCCCCCACCTGGATGAGCCTCTCACTTAAACTACAATTCTTATCAAGCTCGAGAGCGAATAAAATAGGAAACCTGATTGCACGGTTTAAGTCACCAATCCATTCGTCAGTCCAGAAATTAACTGAATCTCCCTTACTGATTTTTCGAGAAAAGAGAGACTTTAAAGGAACATTAAGTTGTTGAAGCTCCTCATCTAGTTTTATTATATTAGCCCATGTGCCTTTTTTAATGCTCCTCCATCCAAATTGCCCATGAATAGCATGAATAACTTGTTTCCATAGCGCCTGATCTTCAGTTTTCCATCTCCACCACCACTTAGCCAATAAACCAATATTACAAGCATATAGATATACAATGTCAAGACAACCTTCTACCAATGGAGCAATAACATCTTTCCACGAAATCCATGTTATTTTCTTATCTTCATCACCACCGCCCCATAAAAATTCATTCGGATGCGATCAAGGGTTTTGATTACTTCACACGGAGCTCGATAAAGCGAGAAAAAATAAACAGGTAAATTTGACATCACAGATTTAATGAGTACGAGCCTTCCCCCAAACAATTACATATTCGCTTTCCATAAGGAGAGCTTTGACTGAAATTTATCAATAATCGGTTTCCACTAAGAAACTTTCCTCATATTTGCACCCACTGGCAGCCCAAGATACTTAAAAGGTAACACCTCCCTTTTACATTTTAGCAATCGAGCAAACATTCTGACCTCTTCCACCCGAGGCCCCACCCCAATTAAGCGAATTTTTGAAAGATTAACTTTCCAACCCAACGCAACATGAAAACATCTCAAGATTTTAATTAGATTTAACGTGTTTTGCTCTGACCATTCACCAGGAAATAAAGCGTCATCTGCAAATTGTAAGTGAGAAATAGAAACCTCACTTCGTCCCAGCTTAATACCTTGAAAAATATGATTCTCCCTAGCTTCCAACATAGCAATGTGAAGAGTTGCGATTGCTATGTTAAAAAGAAAGGGAGACAAGCTAATGAATCTTGGAATCTCTTTGATGATTTGATCTGATGATGATGATGATGATGATGATGATGGATCCATGTGGATATAATAGTGGGACTGTGGGAGACAAGCTAATTATTATATCACACCCAAGAACAAGTGCATATATGTAAAAAACAAATGGTTTAATTTGTTTTTATTGCAACTTCTTGGTTGCCATAATTGACATATGAGTGTTGATTTAGTGAGAAAAATTATTTAAATGAGAAGAGTGAGAAAGAATTGTAGTCATATATTTTAAATAAGAAAAAATAAATAATATGAAAATATATATATTTTAATGGATGCATATAATATTTGTGGTTATGGTTTCTTCTCATTTTTTTCATCTTAATTATATTTCTCATATAATTCTGCCTTCATTGACACGTTACATAAAGAGAATCAAGTTTCGATTTCTTAAAAATCCCATAGTAAGGCCACCTCCAACCAAAATTTTTAAAAATTCTTCAAAATTAAAAAACAAAATAGCATCTTTACCCTACATTCATCTTTCAAAAATTTATAATCTTCAACCACATACTAGAAATTATATTTCAAAACCTTTATGTATTAACTAGAAATTATACTAGAAAATTATATTTTAAAAAAAATTGCAACATATGACTGGCGACTTTTTTCCCTCTGGCGACTTTTTTCCCTAACCCTATTCTAATCGTTTTTTATCTTAATTCTCCTGTTTTCCATTAATTCGTGTATCAAAGTGAACATCCTTGTGTTTAATCTTCTTGATTATCATTGGGTTGTTTAATTTGCTGCTTGTTTTTTTCGGATTATAGGTTTTTTGGGTTAATCGCTGGTTAGGGTTTCGTTGCATTGGTTTTTTTGATCGTACCTCACCATATATCATTCTAAGTTGGTTCATCCTGCTTCTTTTATTAGGTCGATCATCTTCCTATCCTATCATTCTCGTTAACGTTTTTGTATTATGGGATAGGTTCGATTTCTTTGTGGTTTAAACCCTAACGCTTCAGTTAGGGTTTTCTTGGTGCTCGCTGGTTGATTGGTAATTGGTTGGGGTGATTTGGTTCGGTAGGTTGAGGGTTTAAGAGGGATGGAAAAAGGTTTCTTCAACAAGAATAGTGCTCGTAAGGGCACTAGAGATGTGGGGTCTTCTACTAGTTTGGCCGATCAAACTAGTGGTTCGCAAACTATTGATGCACCATCTAACTTGGCCGATCAAGTTGGGTTGCTAAAGGATGATGCACTTGATGCACGGTTGAATATAGGAAATGATGATGGGAGTACTGGTCAGAACGTGATTCTTGCTGATCATATTGAATGTGATGGGGCTGATCACGTGAATATGGTTAAGGCAAAGGTTGTTTTGGATAATTTGGAGCAAAGCCATGATACACCTGCTTCTGATTCGGCCTCTAATGTTTCAAAACAGCCTAATGTGGAGCAATTGATTGCTAATGCGCATCAAAAATTTGATGAAGCAATGAATAAAATTGACAGTGATATTGCTAAGATGGCTTCATCTTCCGATGTGAACAATTCGAATGGGATTGGGCTCCAATTTAATTCGAATGGTACTAAAGTTTATTCAGCTAATACTCCTCCATCGAGTTTTGATATCGCTATGCAATCCCAGATGTTTGGTATTAATCATAGTGTTACTTCTGATCCTAATGCACCAAAGGTTGCTACTAATTGTGGTAATGGAGTTAAGTCGGTTTCTTACGCGGGTGTTGCTTCTAATGAATCCCAGAAACATGTGTCTAATTTTCGGAGGTTAGAATGCAGCAAAAAGAAGGATGATGTTGACCTTTCAGTCCCAATGAAAGTGGTGGAAGAGGTGAACATGAGGTTTGAGAATACTCTCTACGGATACTTCCTTGGTCAACGCCTTGCTTTTCCGGTTGTTGACTATTATGTTCGCAATACGTGGGCGAAGTATGGTTTACAAAAGGTTATGATGAACGCTAAGGGATTCTTCTTCTTCAAGTTTAATTCGAAAAAAGGCGTCGATGATGTTCTTGATAATGGTCCTTGGTTGATTCGTAATGTTCATATTATTCTTAAACCATGGACATTGAACACCAACTTGCTTAAAGAGGATTTGACTAACATTCCGGTGTGGGTTAAATTCCATGATGTTCCTTTAGCTATGTTTTCTGATGACGGGCTTAGTCTTCTTGCTACATTTATTGGTACGCCCAAAAGGTTAGATGCTTTTACTAGTCAAATGTGCAAAGAATCTTGGGGCCGTAGTAGTTTTGCTAGGTGTATGATTGATGTGAAATCGGATGAGGTTCTTAGGGACAGCCTCACTGTCGAGATTCCTTTACTTGATGGTACGGGTTCGACTATTGAGAAGATCCGTGTTGAATATGAATGGAAACCGCCTAGATGTGTGAAATGTTGGGTATTTGGACATACTTTGGTGGATTTTCCTAAGGTTGTGATTCCGACTGCTCAACCTCATATGAACGTCAGTGATGGTTTTCAGACTGTTAACAATAAGAAGAAAGGAAAGCAAGTTGGGTTGAATCCGGGTAGAGGAGGTTCTACTAAATCTGTGGTGGGCAAGCATTTTGAATATCGGCCCAAAAAGCCTCCTCCTGAACCCAAGAAAGTAAATGTCAGTAAGAAGATGGCTTCTGATGTGGCTAGTACGAGTGGAACCAGGATCACTACGTCTAATCATTTTGATGCTCTTAATATGGACGATACAGATGTGGATACTGGTCATACAATGGAGGTTAATGAGGATGAGTTGACTAAGACTGGTTATACATCACATGTACCGCTTGTGAGTGATTCAATGGGAACAATGGATGTTGGTTCTACTCCCATAGTTGAGAAAATTGGTAAGCTTGAAAAGCTAATTATTGATGGGAAAGCTACTCTTGTGGATGATGATGGTCAACCTATTCCGTCTACTTCTTCTACTAAGAGAGTTAACCCTTTTTCTAAAGTGGGAGAGATTGAGGTGTCTGATTCTGAAGATGAGGTTGTTGCTAACCCATTTGATGAGTCTGCTAATATATTTGGTGGTGGACAAGAGTTTGAAGATGAGTATGATGACTATGACTTCGATGACTATGCGAAACAGGTTCGTGATCTTCCAGGGAATTTGGATAAGTTTCAAGGTCCTAGGAAGTAATTTTATTTTGTTGTGGCATATGTTATCATTTGAGTAGTGGTTTGTTTTCTAGTTTAGAAAATAGGAAGTTCTTGTTATGTAAGCTTTATGCCTATGTAACGGGCTGAGATATGGGATTTCACTCATATCCATTGTACTTAAACGTTTATTTGGTTAATATATTTACCAGGATGCAGGATTACTCGGCTTTACCCAAAAACTAGATTTATTTTTGCCCAATCACGTAATTCATTCTCACTACCTTACATATAAAAAATATTAGAGAAATTTGCAAAAGTAATATTATAGATGACACTTATTTTCAAGTTGACCCAAATTTGTGGATATTACTAAAACTAGAATACCAAATTACGTTTTGCCGAGTTTACCCTTATGTGCCCACTGTATATATATTTCTCTCATATTTATCATTTTATTTAATAGCCCACTACTCCTCCAAGATCATATAATCAACCACATCTCCTGGCACGCATCTTAATTGATTCTTCCTGAAAATTACACTGTCTTCATCGCCGTCTCATTTCGATCATGATGACTCACCCCTTTCGTCCATTTTCATGCACATCAGATTAAGACTAGATCGAAATCGAAAATGAATCGATCCAATTATGAGGTGAGGGGGGGGGGGGGTACGTGACAAAAAAAATGGGATGTTTTAATTGGACATTTTGTATTGTTAACTATACACATAATTGTTTGTAATGAAACTAGTAATTTAGCACAACATGAAAACATTTAAAAAACATTTATGTATCGTTTTCTCCCTTGAGAAAACAGGTAAAAGGTAGGGGCCACAAACTCAACTGAAATCACTGCTTAAATATGTTGTATAAATCTTGAACTCGCAATCTATAACAAATAAAAACTATATAAGTTACAAGTGATCAAAGGTTATAACTCTATCACTGTAACTCACATGAGATGGGTTGGAAATGACTAACTAATTATTCACCCATGACATACTAATTGAAATCCAAGTGCACATGTGATAATTAATTAGGTATTGCTGCTAGTATAAGCCAACTTTAAATAGTTAAAACCTTGATTTTGTCAAATTCTAGTTTAATTTTATAAATTTTTAAACCACACTTATTGACCTACTGAGGTTCCCAAATTTTTATCAGATGTACCTATATGTGTTAGGTATCTCTAAATATTTTTCTAGATTTTATCTAATAGTGAAACTATTTCATAAAAATTCGTTTATCATAACTAGTCATAACATGACCTGATTGTACACACAAAAAGTTTGCAATTTTTAAAAATACCAAAACCTTCCAGAAAAATCTACAAACATTAGACATATGGAATATGTCTCTTCTAAATTTATAGGTCCTAATTCATTATAGTTTATGAGAAAAAAATTCCACATTACTGTCTAAATCTGTCCAAAAAATTCAGCCTTAACACCCGATTTCTTTTGACTTATTTGAATGAACAATTCAACCCGGATTGGCTCCAACCCAAATGGGTCAGTTAGTACAGTCTTTAAAATTAATTTTAAAATCAAGAATTCTAAAGCTCGAAGTAGGATCTTAAATATGGTGTTGATGATTCGGGTGGCCTTGGATGATGATGAAACAAGTATGCCATTGTTTTAGAGAGAGAAAGAGATGAGATGGTGTTCTTATTAGAGAGTTGCTTTACAAATTAAAAGGTTAGATTGAAAGAAGCATCACCCCTTCCAAGGATGGAAGGGGTATTTATAGTTACAAATACTACGTCCTCCTATCGGACTGTGGATCAGGCATACAGTGGGTAAAGACCCGTCCTTCCTCCACGATGTTACACTAAACTAATCTACGCTACAAACTAACTAATAAACTAACAAATAACGTAACTAACGATATGTCTAGGAGCTAACGTATGCTAGATAATATTTGGGGTGACCGACTCTTCACTATGGAATTTCTAATTCCTAACAATCTCCCCCTAAGAGAGGTCACCCCATGTTTTACATTTCGAATCCTGCATTCTATTTTATCTTGAGTCTTGAGCTCATAGACTTTAATTCTTCACTTCCGCAATCTTTGTTCTTAAGTAGTGCAACATCAAAATCCGAATGCTTTGTACTTTAAGTGGAGGTCTTTGAACTGATCCACATCTTGATGATCTTTAAGCTTTCTTGAGATCATCAACCACAGCAAATCTCTGGATCACCCTTTGTTGTGTTGCCATCATGTGATGTTGTGACTTTTGGACCGACATGCTCACATTTCTGGATAATGACATCTTTTCATCAGAGTAGCGGAAGCTTTCTTGGTTCAAAATATTTGCAGCAGCGTAGCAGAAGCATAGTATAAAAATATCAGAGCCAGGTTATGTAGATAAGCACTTGTCATGATTTCTTCAAATTAAGTGTGGATGCTGTGAGCATGCGGCTTATGATTGACTTCTCAATTCTGATCAGCTGCAACCGTCCAAATGTACCTGCAAACAACAGTTAGTAATAAAACACACGAAAGTGTCTTTGATCACTTTCGTTGAATTGAGGTACACGGCCCACGGTTCCCCGTTGATCAGTACAAGTACTGCTTGTGATCAGGTTGAATTTCGAAGAATCTCCTTGACATGGTTTCGCAGCTGCTCTAGCTGTTCTCAAACCGGAACATCTCAAAGAAGACAACACGGAGTGAGTGAACCAGCGAATTAAGATTCACTAATTGATGAAAAATTGATTTGAAAACAATCGCGTATTGCTTGAAGAAAGAGTTTTGCAATACGACGAAGGTTTTATAAGAAAGATCAATTTTCAATTTAAAATACTTTTTGTATTTGAAAAGAGTACACATTCGATGTGCTAGAGAAAAGAAGAGATTCGCACACCGAACGGTTTTTCCAAAAGTATTTTTTCAATCATAGATACTTTTTGTGTTTCAAATATGAATACACATTCGATGTGCTAGAGAAAAGAAGATTTGCACATCGAACGTTTTTCCAAAAGTATTCGTCAATTCATTTCCTGGACCAAGGTTGATTGAAGAGTGAATCCCCATTGTTTCTATCCAGTTGTCACAAGCTTGATCTTTAGAAAAGATCTCACATGTCATCCACCAAGAGCTTGTTTGATGTTGGCTCTAGAAGGATTTCCATCTTCATTGTGAATATTTGTCATATCACTCGGATGTTCTTGCAATACCACAAGGATAATGCGTAGGACTCTTAATATATTCTTACTTTCCACATTGTGTGAAACAGCAAGTCTTCATTAATTTTATGTCCTAATGAGATATTGTGGATGATCTCTTGGCTCTAGACTCAATTGTGCACATTTGGTTCCTATTCCGGAGACTAGGGAGAGGGTCTCCTTCTTCAATATCAACAATCTCTAGGAGATAGTCGATAGATTATGTTGGTTCCCCGTGAGAATGAAACAAGACCTTTTAAGAGGAACTTGAGTAGCTTGGGAAGTTAGGTGCAGTGCGTCACTGGGTCCATGACGTCTTGTCTTCAATACCGGTGTTACCTTAGTAACTACCAGTAGCATATGTATTGAACCCGGTTTCTGCCCTAAGGTTGAATTATTGGAGGGCTATTTCTTTTCACCCTTTTCACATTCAATTCTTTTTCATTCTTCAACCCCTTCAGTGCTTACCGATACTTCATAACTAGAACCTTGTTGGGTTTATTCCAGTTCTAGCTCTATCTCAGTCCGCACTCTTCCCATTTCTCACTTTTCTCCTTTTTTCATCATACCTAAGGACTTCTACCCTATCTAGTGGATTGTCCCTGGGTAGATCCCTCCGGCTCTGGCGGGATCATGGGAACGAAGACCTAACCTAACCATCCTTATAACACCATGCATAAAGTAAATTGGTCGGTCTTTTGGTATTGTTCTTTCCTTCTCGAAACCAATTGAAAAATCATTTGGAAAAATCAATCAAGGTACTTGTGATATAATATCAAAGCATTTTGTACCTTAATTGTTTTGATCATTTAGAAATGCTCCCCCTCAACATGTGCATATGATTTTATAAATTGTTTAGCACATGGAGGCAAGAGTTCTTTTGAAATAAATTCTTGATCACAATTTCCATGGAAAAAGCTATTTGATTTTCTTTGGTAAATTCTCCCCCTCAATATGTGCATAGGATATTTGAAATCATTTTATCACATAGAGGAAAGAGTTCTTTTAAAGTACATCCACGATCACACAAGCCATTAAGAAACCATTAGAAAATCAATCAAGGTACTTATGTTGAAACATAGAAATCTTTGTACCTTGAAAGTTTATTTTCTTTTGAAATGCTCCCCCTCAATATGTGCTTCGAGATTCGAAAGTGTTTAGCACATATGGGAGAGCAGTATGCACATTTGAATCAACATGATCATCTTTAATCAAGTTTCATTATTAAATCACAAATTCTCCCCCGATCAAAAATATCAAACCCTTTGAGATTTTGGATCCCAAGTGATTTAATAAGGTTTAGAAAACATGGGAGAAAATGTGGCCTTGTTTAAACACTCTTTTGGTTTTTGGTTAAATGCTCATCCACAATCATGTGCATTATGTATTTCAAAATCGTTTGACACGTGAAAGAATGAGTGCTTTGAAACAATCACCCTTTAAAACCGATTTGAGATTTAAATCACGATCTCTCCCCCGATCAAAAATTTCAAACCAATTGAGATTTTGGATCCCGATTGATTTAAATCATTTAGAAAATTTTGGGGAAAGACGTACATTTAATTTTGAAAAATGACTGATAAGGATCAATTTAAGACATTAAAGATTGTTAGTGTCAGGTATGATAGTTTTTAAGAGATCTTTAAGTAAAATAAAACAATTTCACAATCAAACAAGAACAGAAAAAATTTCATTTTGTAAGATCTTTAAGTTTTAAAGAAAATCATACCATGACATAACATTAAATCTTTAGATCACCACTTATTATTGTACAAACGGACCTTTTATGAAGAAATATCGTTTGAAAATATTTTATTTTAAATCATTCTCCCCCTCAATCGATGACCGTAGTCGATGATTGAGTGACTTAAGTTTTGATAAAATGAAGTCCGGTGATTTTCAAGATTAAGTCAAATTTATTTTTAAAACCAATATTTTTCCACTTTCAAAAACAATGTTTTCAAAATTGTTTTAAAAAGGTATCATCCACTACTTGTCCTGCACAAAGATACGTTAGGTGGTAGAGAATAACAAGTTGCTTCTGTTGTTGTTGCTGTAGGGCTGGAAGAAAACCGTCTGCTGATGCAGTGAGACTTTTGACGTTGCATTTGTCATGCCAACTTTCCATAGAAGTCAAATTAAGCTCGTTTCTTCATTTGTCAACCCAAGATATAGTTACCCTTTCCTTTCGGCATCCAATCATCTTCAATTGTGGGATCCGGATCGGGAACATTCTTATATACCAATATACCTACATACGTTAGTGAACACACATACAGATATATGGTGGTCGACATCACCCAAACAACAATCGACTAATAAAAGTCAATCCAACATAATAATCAGTTCATATAAGGCATGGGATTAATGTGTTTATCAAACTCTAATCATCTAATCCTAACAACCATATCCTAAATTCCTAGTCCTTCGACATAGGCAAATATCATTTTTAGTTAAGCACGTAGGATAATTAAGAAAGCCCGATAGAAGATATAGATTTGAAAACATTCTCCCCCTCAATCAATGACACATTTCATAAAAAGTTTTAAACATGCTGAAGTCATTGATTGGGTTTTGCAAATTTAACAAAATTTTGAATCTGATTGATTTTCAAGCAACTTAAATTTTCCACCATTTTGAATACAACAAATATTTTTCTGAAGAATTTTAGACGGAAAAAAATTTGTGTAGGAACAGCAGTCCTTCGACATAGTTTCCTCAAAATTGGTTTAGCGCAGCACTTTCCTTCCTTGAAGAACGGGTTGCTATCTGAAATAATAGCAAACCATGGTTAAGCACGGGTTACAGTCTGAAATAACTGCAAGCTATGATTTGAAGCCCGGGTTACAGTCTGAAATAACTGTAAGCCATCATTTGAAGCCCGGGTTACAGTCTGAAATAACTGTAAGCCATATTTTTAGAGACATGTTTTGAAAAAAAATATTTACACCTCCTGCTCGAACTTCATCTATGGTCCCGTGCCATTGTTGAACGACATTTCTAAGACCGCAGATGTTATCGATACCAGAAGACATGTCTTGAGAAAACAATATTTTTGGTATTTTTAAATTTTCTGATTTTTATGGGTTTTTGTTGGTTTTATATTTTTCTATTTTGTTTTGCTGGTTTTATATATTTTGTATTTTCTTTTTGATAAATATTTACAGAGATAGTTTAGATGATATAGTTTAAGAAGATGATGATACGAGTACCGAGATAAGGATATCGAGCAGCCCCGTTGTAGAAGATAGAAGTCATCATCTCTTAAACATTCACCACCAAAGCTTCCAAGGCTCTTGTATTGAAGAAAGAAATTGAACCATCTGAAAGTGAGACTTTGGTAGCTTCCCCCCAAATAGAAAATCCTTTAGCTGAGCAGATTCAAAGCTTTCATTCAAGCTTCCTTAGCCAGGTGCACAAAGAAGCACACCATTATCATCGAACTTGCTGCTCCTTTTAAGAATAATCATCGTGATTCATCGTTCGGGGTTATATCATCCAATAGAAGAACAACAATGTTTCATCCCACACATAAATAACTCTTCTCAATTTTCATTCCACTGAAGTCAGAAGCAATCCATTCCAAAAGGTGTCAAGAGACCACTTCCACCGAGTAGATGAATTGATGCAGTCAGTCTCTTAGACTAGAGCTCACGAACCCGAATACACATATACCCGAAGACAGAGAAACTTATACCATCGAAGTAGCAGATTAAGTCCAATAGCCAAAGAATAACCCCGATGTATACTTTTCTCTCCCCGGAAGAAAGTGTATGAAGCTCACGAACCCGGTACCGAATGCCCAAAGAGAGAATAACCGATAAAATTGAAGAAGCAGCCGAATCACGATTATCTCTGCGGATGACTATCTCTGCGGATGTCAACTCCGGAATAAGTGATTATATCTCTGAATCACTGATTAATCACTCAAGTGAAACAGTTGAGCGTCCCCAATGTACACAATCTCTCTCCCTTGATGATTGCGATAGCATCGAAATCATCACACACTTGTGTACCTCTTTTATCACCAGAAACTAATTCTTCCATCTCTTCCCCCGCATAGTTGGAATAAGAACACTAACCGCCATGAGTCAAACCTTGAGTTTCTGTGTGGTAATGACATATGTCTTCCCTAGATTTCTTCAATCACTTAGAAGTATTAAGCTCATCAAGTTTACTCGCGTTTAGATGCGCGTCTCCTTCCCCCTTGTTGGTTTTGATACTTCAGAATCAGCAACTCTTTATAAGCCCAAACACTTGAAATCTTGTGAGAAGAATACCATTGAATCTGTGAGAATCAACTTGCTGAAGAAAGAATATGAGCAAGTCTAATTGGGAATTAAATCTGACTTATCACTCTCCCCCAATTAGTGCTCTCCCCAAAACCGACAATCTGTTTGATAAATGCCCAGATTAAGAAGAAGTCTTTAGATAATCAAATGAAACTCGTCTTTAGTCTTCTAACATGCAGCATCAAATGTAGAGCAGACTGTAAACTCGAACTTCTTCAAGATTGTCCGTTTGGGGATCAGAAAGTTAACATCTTCAACTCACCAAATGCATTCCCGTTAACTTACAAATAGCAAATCTCCTTGACTAAGATCCCTCCCAATCAAACAAGAACATAAAGATGTTCATCAAAGAAATCAGCCCCGCAACTGGAAGCACTTTGTCATTAATCTCATTAGTCCGTGAGAAGATGTCAACCAACGGCTCTTAGAAGAGAACTCCATGTGAAGATGACCCGATAAGAAGAAGCTCGGTTCTTACATGAGTTTGGAGCCGTTTGACCATTTATTCTCAGATAACAATCAACCATGCAGTAAATTCACACTTCTTCTCCCCCTCAAGAATTGCATACGGAGTTGCCATTCTTGATTGAATAAGTGAAAATCATCCAAATGTGTTCTATTCACACTTCTCCCCCGCAAAATTAGCACATGATGTCGCCATCGTCATTATAGTTGAGTAAGTAGAATAAGAAAACAATCAACAGTAGTTCGGTTCACTTGATGACTGAAGCGCTTGGAAAAAGCATGAAGCATGTTGATGAGAATGGTCATAAATAAGAAGATTTCTCTTCTTCCGAAGATAATGCACACTGAAGTGTACACATTTATTTTCTTTAGAGAACGAGGCTTGAACTGTTGTGTTCAAATGTCATAATCTCTCTCTTTTCATCATCTCTTGGCAAAACATTTAATCACCCCATTATCATTCAGTAGGATCTTTGTCGTGACAGCTGATGGAGAAAACCCAATATGATGAATTTGACCCTGAAGTAAACTAACCCGAACTCGTGACTTAAACTTGCACATATGTAACAAAGAGCGGTCCCGAGACTTTATCCTCCATTGAATCTCTAAGTACTCTATACTCTTCATCCAACCAACCATCAAGTAATAGACGTACACCACCTCTTGAAAATCCAAAATTGAATGTGACACTGAGCACTACAACGTAACTCCTTAAAGTGATAGTTATTTTGTGGTGGTAAGAGCCCAATTCCCCCAAGTGGCAAAAGAAGAGGAAAAAGTCACCCAACAATAACTAGATTTTCAAGTCATCGTTTTTTATAATAAGCTGGAACAAGGATCTTGAAGAATCTTCATCCAACCATCCCCGATACCTTCAGATACTAAGTACACTTGCCCGTGATATTTCACTTCAACCTCAAATAAATAATAGTGAATTAACCCCGCTGTCACATCTTCTGGTTAAAAGCTCAAATCTAGCCTCCTTTGACGTTTTAAGTGAACTATGATAATGGTTTCATCCCGACCATGGTTAAAAGTACAAAAACCCCGTAAAACCATGTAATAACTAAACTGCCATGAGGAAAATCCAAACAAACACCCAATTCTTGAAGTACACCCTTTTATTCCTTCTTCGAAGCATAAACCGTAGCACCAACATGAGATAAGATCCCAAAATTTGCTTTCCTTTCTCCAGGATGGTTCCATCATTATGGGATTTTACAACTCTATGGTTTAAACCGAGAAATAGTTTCTTTTGCGGGATTTTACAAAACCAAGAATAAACCGTAAGATAGATCCGGAAACGCACTTTACAATTACCAGGATGTTTCCATTGTCACGGGATTTTACAAGTCTATGATTTAAACTGAGAGATAGATTCTTTCGCGGGATTTTATAAAATCCAGACAAAACCGTAAACAATGTTAGCTTGAATGTGTTATGACAACTTTGGTTTTGGTGAATATCTGTTTTAGGGGAACATGCAGCGGTTCATCAACGATTCATTATCCAACATCAAAAACATGATCAACAATTCTTTACCCATATATAGACAACTTCACAAACCATACTGAGTAGTATACACTACTTCCCCCTGAGATTGACCGTAAAACATCAAAGTACATGATTCTCCCCCATGATGGTTTTGAACTTTTGGAAGCATCATAACGTGTACGACCAATTGCACGAGAATTTCTTGTCATAAGCTAGCATCTTGAAAAATCATGTATGACGCTGAAGATTCTTAAAGGATTTTGCTCAGACTGTGAAGTATCATTAACATTCTGTAGTGAAGAATAATTCATGAGAATTGCCGATCACATCTCATCCAATAAACACTTTGGTAAATATATCATTCACGTATTCAATCGGCTATAGCAAAGACAACATGGAGAAATAAGCCCGATATAACAAACTTGAACATGACGTAAAATTCCTCAGATTTGTTACTTAAGCTTGTACTAATCCTCGTGAAAAAGAAACGGTGTACCCAATGTACAAAACCTCTTGACGTATCCTCAACAGTGTGAGACACCGAATTGATGGTTACGTTGTGGGTTAAGAGAAAGAATCACAAACGTAACTACATAGCCAAGTATTTATCACATACTATAAATGCCCAAACAAGTCATCTTCGCGGAAGGGTAGAAAGAAAGAAGACGAAATAAGTAACTGCACCCGGAAAACCTCACTTCAAATCTCAATGAGAAATATCGTACAACCAACCCCGAAGTCAACATTTTCCAATAAGCACTTCAAACCATGACATAATATTTTTCGTGAAAATGTATACACCAAAGTATCCAACTGCATATGACCACAAATCTCATCATCCAATCTCATGTCACAACAAGTCTCATTATCAACTCTCATAGTCAATAACAATTGGCATTCCAAGAACAAAATAATAATACCCATTCCAAGAGTCTTAGTATGATATCCGGTTTAACTCAACATCACGATCGATTCCACTCAAGCCCACTAAAGATTAGCACATCCGAAATTGAAAGCCCATCCGGAATTAAGTACTCTTAAAATCTTTAAAGTTTAAGATTTTAACATTTATATCCAAAAATTCTTTGAATGAGAAAGTTCGGATGCCAAGAACTTTTTACAACCATTTCATTTGATCCATATCATTCATCATAATGCCCAAACTCAACAATTAATGATAGCATCCCTTGTATTGAAACCCGAGACCCAGTCCATGTGCCGTCAAGCCGAGCAGGAAAGTTCATCCAATCCAAATTAGTCATAAGGCCCACGATTAACATGCTGGTCCAAGTTACTCTTTGCCCTAATAATACGGGTTATAAGAAGCAGTAATATCTCACACACATATCATTTTAACAAACCCTAAATGTTAGTAACCCTAGATGCAAAAAAAACATCCGCCCCCTTTTCTAATATTACACCTCAAAACCGTAAAATCTCTCCCAACCATTTTTCAGTCCATCTCATATCCGCTTAACACATCTTATACGAATCAAGCACAAGACTCATCATCCATATCAAAGAACCTTCGTTCTTATGAGCTAGCCACAGGGATGGCACGGGTTCGAAATCACAGCCACAGGGATGGTACGTGACAAGGTTTTAGTCCGACTTTGAGATCAACACAACATCATGGTAGGTATTTCTTTGATTCTTGTTTGAGTCTTGAACGAACTTAACGAAAAAGAGATAACATAGTTGTTATACTCTTGTCTTTATATTCGGATAGTAAACATAATTGATCCATGATGAGTTTTTATTTCGCGTATGTGGACTTTTGGGTTCGAATAGGCTTGTAGCACACGAAAAATAAGAAAACTGAGATCAATATAACTTTTTTTTTTTTTTTTTTGTTTTTTTAATTTTTTTATCACGTCTAGTTT
Organism: Chrysanthemum makinoi; assembly: GCA_910596185.1. Taxonomy (NCBI): domain Eukaryota; kingdom Viridiplantae; phylum Streptophyta; class Magnoliopsida; order Asterales; family Asteraceae; genus Chrysanthemum; species Chrysanthemum makinoi. The sequence goes on along the minus strand of OU343223.1, from coordinate 307,946,030 downwards.
GATGTTTGAATGAGTGTTGGGGAGAGATGGTGAGGGTCCGTTGGAGAGTCTAGATTAGCTTAGGGATATATAGGTTTGTTGTTGAAGTTTTGTGTAAGTCTGATGATGCACAATCTTTTAATTCGTTTTACCGTTTGAATTAGGACCAATGATGGGTTAAACACGAGGTCGATTGAGTCTTCGTAAATGGTATATTTTGAGTTAAGTAGTGGTCAAATGATGATTCATCTTCTTCTTCTCTTTTTGTTTTGACACAAGTCGCTTATCTTTAAACTCAACAAGTCGCTACTTCTTTTTCTTGACATAAGTCGCTATCAAAACAACATCTCTCAAAAAAGATGACAAGTCGCTACTTCTTTTTCTTGACATAAGTCGCTATCAAAACAGCATCTCTCAAAAAAAGATGACAAGTCGCTAGCGTTTATCTTTACAAATCGCTAAGAAAATCAGCGTCAAAACGCTTCATTTGTTAAACCACAAGTCGCTTCTAGTGAAAGACAAAACACTCAAAAGTGTTTTGACACAACTCGCTATATAGAAACAGCTTTTGACAACTGGCTAACAAGAAAAAGGTTTTGACAACTCGCTAACAAGAAAATTTGACCATTTGACTTTTTCCGGCGAGTATTCCGACCATATTCTTACCAACCCAGAAAAACTGCTATGAATAATCATTTTGACCCTTTTGACCACAGTTTGACCACATTAAAATAAGCAGAAATGTCCGGATGACCAACTTAGACTTCACGTTTGGTACAAAAAAGGTCACAGAAATACATTGGACAAAAGTGACATAAAGACAGATATGTAAAGATGAATACATGATAGACTAGATGACATTTTTAGACCAAAACAGGATAAAACAAAAGTTTAAAAACTGTTATCAACAAAGAATGAGAAAAAAAGAATTTCAGATTCAAAAATATTGTTAAAACCAGTTTAAAACTTGTAATAAAGACCACACAAATCATCAAAACAACAACCTTGGCTCTGATACCAATTGTAGGATCTTAAATATTGTGTTGATGATTTAGGTGGCCTTGGATGATGATGAAACAAGTATGCCATTGTTTTAGAGAGAGAAAGAGAGGAGAGGGCGTTCTTATTAGAGAGTTGCTTTACAAATTAAAAGGTTAGATTGAAAGAAGCACCACCCCTTCCAAGGATGGAAGGGGTATTTATAGTTACAAATACTACGTCCCCCTATCGGACTGTGGATTAGGCATACAGTGGGTAAAGACACGTCCTTCCTCCACGGTGTTACACTAAACTAATATACGCTACAAACTAACTAATAAACTAACAAATAACGTAACTAACGATATGTCTACGAGCAAACTTATGCTAGATGATATTTGGGGTGACCGACTCTTCACTATGGAATTTCTAATTCCTAACACTCGAGCTATGGTCCTAACAAGTTGAGGTTATGAATTTGTCCAAATCAATAACGACTTTCTACAAACCCTAACGTGTTCAATCCTTCATATAATCATATAAACGTTTTAGGCAAGTGTTCTAGCAATCCTAAAGTCATAATTACAGTAGAATAATGCTATTTTAGTACCCCTAATCCATCCATGTAAGGTACTAATTAATTATATGAAATTAAAGATTAAAAGTAATTAAGGAAATACAACTAACCGAACTTTTCAAATGAAATCCCTAAATCGATTTTCTCCCATCCTCTGGATTTAGGTTTTTGGCTGATATGGTGGGTAGGGTTTCGTGTATAATGTTATATTTATGGGGGATTAGGAGTAGTTTGGGTTGGAGTGGGATTGGGCTTTGATAATTGTAGGATTTATCTTAAAAACTAAATCAAAAACCCTAATCTTTTATATAATCGGCCGAAACTATTTACACACACACACACACACACACACACACACACATATATATATATATATATATATATATATATATATATATATATATATATATATACACATTTATTTTATTCTATTTTTTCAAGTTATTTATATGTATTTTAGTATTTTACAATAATTGCCTTTAGTCTTATAAAGCCCGTTACTTATTGTTTTACTGTAAACGACCCAAAATAACTTATAATTAAATAATGAATTTCCAAAAATAAAAGTACACTTATAAATCATTTTATTATTGTCTTCATCATAAATGAATATTATTTTTAACAATTGTAAAATTGTTTAATGGGCTTAAACTAATATCGTGAATTCGAAGTCTTCAAAATGCACTTAAGTGAAATGACATCAACTTTTTCAATAAACGTGAGTAACTTGAGAATAAACATAGCATATAATATCATATATACATATGATAGCGCTATAAAAGAGTTTCTATGAATCACTTGCTATGACACACAACGCATATAAACACATAAGCGGACGTTAATCAAGGTTCGGTCAAAAGTCAAAATTGACTGACCTAGAAATCTGATTGTTGTCACAGAACAAAAGGATAAAAAGACATCATCATAGATCTACTTCAACCCACCACAGATCTTGAGAAAAAAACAAAAACATAGCACTTACCCGTGACCTCTAAATGAGATCTTGAAGCCGAACCTTGAGCCGCGTCAAACAAGGTATATGTTTTATGTGTTTCTAAGATTAAAGTTTAAAAAAAATGAAGATATAGATAGATTTGCATTGGCTATTCGATTTTTCTAAGCCGAAAGAGTTAGCCTTTGTGTTTTGTTCATGAGTTGTGATAAGGAAATCAAGAAACAAGAATGTTTTTGTGACTTTGATTCGTGTGTTTGGGATTTGGTTGGAAGTAACTAAAAGGAAAAAGATGTGAGATGTGTTCCTTTTTGTTATATGGCTGCGTATAATAAAAGAAAAAAATAAGTGAAGGAAGTGTGTATTTGTGTGGAGTTAGACTTAGGGTTATTTGATTAAGTGTTTTATTTTGGTTTGAGTTATGTATAATGGGCTGGTTATTGTGTAAGAAAAATCTGTTTTAATAATATAGATTTGGCCGTTAACCCATTTGGGAATTAAGCGAATAGATGTGCATATTTTTGGTCATCGTGATTAATTTATAAGATTGATAAATGATTTTTTTATTTTCGGGATACTTTATTTGGAAAAAGTTTGGGTCGTGCAAGTAATAGTATGTTACATAATATGTCTTTTAACTGCAAATGAATAAGATGGGGCGGATGTTTTGAGGGTGAGAGAAATGTTAGGGTTAAATGGTGCTAAAGATTAGGGTACTACTACTTGGAGAAGTGGGTATTAATGTTACTACATCTTGAGCCTTTATCAGATTTTGGTAGACCATTACAATGGGCTGTTGGTTAGACCTTTGATAATTCATTTATGGGCTTAGATGAATAATATATGAAATAATAATGTTGGGATGTTGCACTTAACCTAAATTTTAACCTAATAATGGAGCTTAGCCAAATCACGTCTCAATTATATGTACCATCTTACTTACACTTCGACAATTTACACAAATATTACGATATCAACAATTAAATACAACCCATATACATCGCACGGATCTAAATGACTCGTGCATATTATAACACTCAAGCCACAATCTGTACACGATCTATAAATATAAGTCTACTATGTTACTGAAAGGTTTATGGATATTTTAATATGCGTATGACAGGATTCTAACTCGAGACTTCGGGATTGCACACATTACGTATGAGAGTGGATGTTAAATAATTAATATATATAAATGTTATTATTATTAATTATTTGTCACGAAATAAACTTAACGATAGTTTATATTTAAAGAGTTTAGACTAATGGTCGTTAAATGTAAACTACAAGGACTAGAGATGAAATTAGTGGAAAAGAAAGATCTAGAACCCCTCCTTGGGTCCTATGGCCGGTCATGGTATGCTAAAGCCCAAGGGAGATATTTTCTTGATCACCAAGTTAAGTTACCTATAAATACAAACCCTTGTATTCATTCATAACTTAAACCTTGGATCACCTAGAAACCTAATTTCTTTCTCCTCTCCTCTCCTCTCCTCTTGGTTTGGCCGATCGTTCACCATCCCTACTCAAGGGATTCGATTTTTCCAACTCCAAGAAACAAGTGTTTGGTTTTATTTGTGATTCAAGAACCTAGCTTTTCACATCAAATTGATATTAGTACGTGTGTACAAGAACGACGAACAAATACAATTGTGTTTGTGGTAAATCTTGGGTGTCGACTTTATTGGGTCGATTGGTATTAAACCCTAAGTTAGGGTTTGGGTTTTTGTTCCTTATTCTCGATATTGTGTGTTTCTTGAATTGCTTAAAGGTACGCATATTCTTTTATTCTGTTAATTCAATTACAAGTATTTTTTCTATTACTTTCGCTGCATGCTTTGATGATGTTTACTTATTTTCTATAATTGTTATGATTAGTAAAACCCAACAGTGGCATCACGAGCCGTTAATATGTTGTAATTAATTACCGAAATACATAAAAATTGAATCTTTGTGATTATTACATGCTTTTATTGGTTTCTATGGTTTTGAAAATTGAAACCCTAATTTTATTTTAATGGGTCGATTACCCTTTTAATTTTTTTATTAGGTTTTATTTTTTGTAAAACTTGTAGAAACCCTAGGATTGCTTGCATATTTTATGTGGTTTTAATGAATAATTGTTATGTGCCATGTATATACGTATCTTGGGATTATAATTGTTATGGGGAATCCATGGTGGAACAAGCATGTTTTGCCATGGATTATTGTTTTGATTAATTGTTAAGTGATATTCACATGTTAATTAGTTTGATAAATATTAAATTGGGAAAGACCTCAATATATCTAATAATAATTCGTTATGTGCAATATGGTATATTATTAACTTTGGCTTACACAATCGACTTGTCGATGTATGTGGCTCACTTGCACTGGTAGGTGAAAGCCCTAATTAATATATGCGTGGTTTTACGCCTAGAATTGTGTATTAGGTTTTATCGAAATAATTATGCATGTGGCTAATTGTTTTTACATATGTTAATTGTTAAGTTATATGTATATTATTTGATTTTGTTTTAATTTTATTAAAGTGCTTTTTTGTTTGTATTGTATGATATGTTAGTAAGCAAAAAGGGTTTTTATGAATAGAAAATTAAATGGACTAAATAATGGCGAAATTGATTTGTTTTTCTAAGTATTAAATATTGAACTTTTAATCGACTGATGCGACTGTACTAAATGGTTAGAACGACTCACCCATTATAACAAAGCTGTGGGTGGTTTAAGGAGGGTTCGACATTAAATTGCGACTCTAAAGAACAAGGTTTATTAATATGCTTGCTGACCAACTTCTCTGCCACCTTGTGAGTTATATTTGGAGCTACCTAGTATAACCATTCTATGTACGAAGCATCTTAGTGCACAGTTGTAAGTTTCTCAACGCATCGATTAAAACTTTGTAGAATTAATCTTAGCAATTAAAATTATAAGTAAGTTTTTGTAAAATTTTATGTTATGGAGATGTATGCGTGTTTTTCATACATAAGTTTTGATTACACGTCAAAATTGTACCCTTTAAATTTAAGTTTATGCCATCTAATGATATGAAACACTTGAAGTTGTAATTTAGTTATGTGGGACCTTGAGCTAGATTATGATAATAAGGTGAATGTTTATGTTGTATGAGACCTCAGCTTAAATAATTTGCAGTTTCTAAATTAGACAACTTAATTAAGTTAGTTAGTGAGACTTATAACTTAAGGCATAAGATGGGATAAAAACATGCTTACGTTTTGCATAATTGTTTGGAAAAATTGTAAATCCCATATTTTCTAGGAATTGAAAACTTGTTTATCAATTATTGTTTTTCAACAATTACTTATTCTATACTTTCATCACTAGCAGATCAACTGATGTGGTGAAACTATGATAATGAGGGTCCTAGATTCAAGGAAAATTCTATGGTTAATATGAATATTGACCTAAGGGTATTTTATTTTCTTGAATGGTTGAATTATCGAAAGTACTAACTTTTGAACTTTTATTTTCTATAGAAATGGCTCAACCTGAATCTACTGCACTAGCCTCGTAGTTCAAATCTATGTTTGATCGCGAGAAATTGACAGGCAGCGCAAATTTCAATGATTGGTATTGGCAACTCAGAATTGTCTTGAGGGTTGCCAAAAGACTAGATTATTTGACTACGCCTTGTCCTCCTGAAACTGCAGCTGAAGCTACTGCTTAAGCACGAGCTACGTGGTAAACCGAGTATGATAATCGTAATGAGGTCGCCTGCATTATGCTTTGAAGTATGGCTTCAAACTTGCAAAAACAGTTTGAAAATTACTTCCCTCACAACATGATCACCGAACTTATTCGGTTGTTTGAGAAGCCTGTAACTGTAGAACTATATGATTTGATAGATGCTCTACATAGTTGCAAGCAAGGGGACAGGAAACCTGTGAGCGCCCACTGTCTGGAAATGATGAGTTACATGGACCAGGTCGGGAGACTTAACTATGTCTACCCCAATGACATACAAATTGGCCTTATCAACAGATCCCTCAACAAGGAATTTGATGGTTTCGTGCGCAATTACAATATGCATTGCACGAGGAAGACAGTTAGTGAGGTACATGCAATGCTTATTGACTACGAAAAAGGTTTGCCCAAGAAGGCTCCTACACCTACGGTACTTGCTATTCAAAAGGGTAGGATTACTAAGCCTAATAAGCTGCAAGCGAGCAAGAAAGGGAAATGTAAGGGTAAAGTTGATAAGGGAAAACAAGTTATGGCTTATCAATAAGCACCCAAGAAGTACCCCCCTAAAAAGAGAGAGAATCCTAAAAATGATCAGGCTTGTCATCACAGCAAGGAGGTAGGACACTGGAAGAGGAACTGTCCACTCTACCTCGATGAGTTGCGTACTAAGAGGTATAAAAATGATGGCACTGTTGCTAGCACTTTAGATACTCTTTTGATGATAGAATTATTTGCTTTTCTTCATAAAATAAATTCCTGGGTATATGATACTGGATGTGGTATTCACATTTGTAATACACTGCAGGGACTTAGAGGTGCAAGGAAGCTCGCCTATGGACAACAATACCTGCACGTGGGTAATGGAGCACATGCAGTTGTTGAAGCGATAGGAACGTTTGATTTAGTTTTACCTTCGGGTTTAGTATTGTCTTTAAACGATTGTCATTATGCACCTTCTATAATAGGGGTGTCGTTTCTGTTTCCTTGTTGAAAGATATTGGTTTTCTTCATACATTTACTGATTATGGAATTCGGTTTCTTTAAATGGTGTTTTTTACTTTAATGTTATTCCATTAAATGGTGTGTTTGAAATTGATTTGCATGATAATGTGATTGATAAAAATAATTCTGTTTTTAGCATCAATAATAAAAGAATCAAAAGTGATTTGGATTCTTTATATCTTTGGCATTGTAGACTTGCTCACATAGGCAAGAAGCATGCAAAAGGCTGCAACATGATGGGCTTTTGCAGGATATCAAGGATGAATCATTTGATAAATGCGAATCTTGCATATCTGGGAAGATTACCAAGAAACCTTTTACAAATATTTTTGAAAATGCTTCTGATCTTCTTGGTGTGATACATACTGACATATGTGGACCACTAAGACATGTGTCAAGGAAGGGTGCTAGTTACTTCTTAACCTTTACGGATGATTTCAGTTGTTATGGTTATGTTTATTTACTTAAACATAAACATGAAGTCTTTGAAACATTTAAGGTTTTCAAGAGTGAAGTAGAACTGCAACTAGGAAAGAAGATTAAAGCTCTTCGATCCGATAAAGGTGGTGAATATTTAAGCCAAGAGTTTAAAGATTATATTGCTGAGTGTGGGATTGTCCGGCTGACTCACTTCTCCATATACTCCACAACAAAATGGTGTATGAGAGAAAAGAAATCGTACATTGTTGGACATGGTGCGATCAATATTTAATCTTACAACTCTTCCCTTATCCTTTTGGGATTATGCTTTAGAAATTTTTGTTCGCATTTTGAATATGGTTCCAACTAAGAAGTTTGATAAGACTCCTTATGAAGTGTGGTATGGGAAAGCTCCCAACTTGTCTTACTTAAAGGTCTGGGGTTGTGAGGCATTTGTTAAACGTGACTCAGCTGATAAGCTACAACAAAGATATGTTAATTGCATCTTCGTAGGATACCCAAAGGAAACTATGGGTTACTACTTTTACTTTCCACCTGAAAACAAAGTAATTGTTGCTAGGTATGGAGACTTCCTTGAAAGGGATCTCATATCTCATGAATTCAGTGGGAGAGTTTATGATCTGGAAGATGATCAAGAAGATACATCACCTTCTGAAAACACTAGCCAACCTCAAGTAGAACTTGAAATTTTGAGTGTTCCACCTGAAGTTGAAGTGGTTCCCATTCGTAGATCTGCAAGGACTACGTGTGCACCTGAGCGTCTATGTCTTAACGTAGAAGCTGAGGAATATATGTTAGGGGATCTTGGTGAACCTGCTAACTATAAGGCTGCTATGATGAGTCCTGAAAAGGAAAAATGGCAAGTCGCAATGAATGGGAAAATGCAATCCATGAGAGATAACGAAGTCTGGATAGAGGTTGACTTACCTCAAAATGCTAAGGTTGTAGGAATTAAGTGGCTCTATAAGATAAAGACTGACATGGATGGCAATGTACACACCTATAAAGCTCGTCTTGTAGCTCAAGGGTTTACTCAAACTTTTGGGATAGACTACGAGGAGACATATTCTACTGTAGTAGACATTAGAGCTATTAGGATTCTTATAGCCATAGCTGTGTACTATGACTATGAGATATGGCAAATGGATGTAAAAACTGCCTTTTTAAACGGTTGCCTAGATGAGGACATCTATATGGCGCAGCCTGAAGGGTTTTTGAATCCAAATATTCCAAAGCGTGTATGCAAACTTCAAAGATCCATTTATGGATTGAAGCAAGCATCAAGGCAATGAAACAAGAAGTTTGATGAAGAAATCAAGAAATTTGGTTTCACTCAAAATCTTGATGAGCCATGTGTATATCACAAAGCTAGTGGGAGTAATGTTGTTTTCCTTATCTTATATGTCAATGACATATTGATCATGGGAAAAGACATTCCAAGTTTGCAAGATGTAAAGTCTTATCTTGGAAAGTGCTTTTCTATGAAGGATTTAGGGGAAGCATCATTTATTACGGGAATCAAGATCTACCGAGATAGATCAAGGCGGTTGATTGGACTAAGTCAAAGTACTTATATCGATAAAATATTGAAGATATTCAATATGCAAAAATTCCAATAAGGGATATTTTCCGATGCAAGTTGAATATGGCTTAAGTAGTGAACTATGCGCGTCAACACCTGAAGAGGTGGCACACATGAGAAAAGTTCCTTATGCTTCGGCTGTAGGATCTATCATGTATGCGGTAAGATGTATAAGGCCTGATGTGGAGTTTGCACAAAATATCACCGGTCGATATCAACGAGAATCCGGTGTGAAAGCGGCATCTTTGTTAAGAACATTCTTAAGTATCTAAGGGCTACTAAAGAAATGTTTCTAGTGTATGGTGGGAATCCAGAACTTGATGTTACGGTTTTTGCGATCGTCTTTCCAAATTGATAAAGATGATAAGAAGTCTCAAACGGGATATGTGTTTGTCGTTAATGGAGGAGCGATTGTTGACTGGAAGAGCAAGAAGCAAATTACGATTGCGATGTCTATTACAGAATCAGTACATAGCTGCCGGAAGCTGCGATGGAAGCTATTTGGATTAGGAAATTCATTTCGGGACTCGGAGTAATGCCCTCAATCGGATTACCTTTAAATGTGTAGTGTGACAACTCTGGCGCAATAAGATTTGCCAATGAGCCACGAGTCATGAAGGGCGCTAGACATTTTCCTCGACGATATCACTATGTTCGAGAACAAGTCGAAATAGGTTAAATCAATCTACTCAAAGTTCATACAGATGATAATCTAGGCGATCCATTAACAAAGCCTTTGCCAAAGGAAAAGCTACTGACCATCTGATGGGATAGGACTTCGTTTAGCTAGTAGTTTCATGCAGATCTGTGATTAGTATTTAGATAAAGGATGTTATGAACAAATATTATTTTAATGAAATAAAATAGTTGTTTATGTTTATTTTCATTTTCTTAATATTATATCCTATATTTGCATGTTTAATCCGTGAATAACTTATGTCATTCTAAGCGATCCGTTGTCGATCAATGATGTGGGAATGTCATTGAATTAAGACAAATCTGAGTTTTGGTAGAATATACTTAAAGTATATTGATGTGTGAGACATACCAAATTCACATGATATTCAATGAATTGAATATAGGACAGATCTCAACTTTACATGATTATACTTTATGGATCTTTGTCATTAAGCAAATTATGAATGTCCATCCTCATACTTGAGATACCAGATAACTGTTATGAATGTAGTACACTTGTGTGAGATAGTCAAACGCTATCCGTAACTGGTAGTAATAAGGGCTATTTTCAGAAGTGTTACAAAGTTCATGAGTTATGTTTATAGTCAAGAGAATTTGTTCATTTGAATTTGTTTCAAAGTATAATACTATTTTGGGCCCTCGTAGGGTTAACAAGATGTTTGTATGGCGATACCCAAGATTAATCTGAAATACGTTCAGATGATTTGGTAATCTTGTTCAATCAGATATAACGAGAAACAGAATATTAACTTATGAAATGACTTGATCCATATTCATAGTTAATGTAGTATTAGTAGTAAAAGGATGAGTAAAAATGATGAATCATTAAATGGTTTTTCCAGGATACCATACTCGATTCGATCTAGGGGCATTGGCGTGTTATGCTAGAGTAAACCAATGTCATTACTATATTAAATAATATCCAAGTGGGAGCTGAAAGGTTTATGGATATTTTAATATGCGTATTACAGGATTCTAACTCGAGACTTCGGGATTGCACACATTACGTATGAGAGTGGATGTTAAATAATTAATATATATAAATGTTATTATTATTAATTATTTGTCACGAAATAAACTTAACGATAGTTTATATTTAAAGAGTTTAGACTAATGGTCGTTAAATGTAAACTACAAGGACTAGAGATGAAATTAGTGGACAAAAAAGATCTAGAACCCCTCCTTGGGTCCTATGGCCGGTCATGGTATGCTAAAGCCCAAGGGAGATATTTTCTTGATCACCAAGTTAAGTTACCTATAAATACAAACCCTTGTATTCATTCATAACTTAAACCTTGGATCACCTAGAAACCTAATTTCTTTCTCCTCTCCTCTCCTCTCCTCTTGGTTTGGCCGATCGTTCACCATCCCTACCCAAGGGATCATTTTTCCAACTCCAAGAAACAAGTGTTTGGTTTTATTTGTGATTCAAGAACCTAGCTTTTCACATCAAATCGATATTAGTACGTGTGTACAAGAACGAAGAACAAATACAATTGCGTTTGTGGAAAATCTTGGGTGTCGACTTTATTGGGTCGATTGGTATTAAACCCTAAGTTAGGGTTTGGGTTTTTGTTCCTTGTTCTCGATATTGTGTGTTTTTTAAATTGCTAAAAGGTACGCATATTCTTTTATTCGGTTAATTCAATTACAAGTATTTTTCCTATTACTTCTTCTCGCATGCTTGATGATGTTTACTTGTTTTCTATAATTGTTATGATTTGTAAAACCCATGAGTTACACACTAGACAACTTCGGTTACCAAGTTAACCAATATAATCATGTCACACATTCAAGTGAGATAATGGTTAAAACGATTAAATCTGCATAAAACTATCATATTTCTACATGTACTCACCTTTTGCATTATTGAACATGCGCTTGTTTTATTAAAGAAGAACAAAGTAAGACAAAAGTTAACCCTAAGGAAGCTCTCTCTTTGGCGATTTTTTCCCTAACTTTTTTAATCGCTTTTCATTAAATCGCCATTCTCCTGTCTCTAACATCGATCTGATTTAGTAATTGTTTAACATCCATTGTTAACAGTTCCTTGATTGGATTTGTGTTTCGATTCACTTGATTTGGTAATTTTTTGAAGAATCGTTCTTAGGGAAAAAATCGTTTCATCATCTTGACTTTGGTTCTTTGATCATTCCTTCCATTCTTACTGTTAACATAACATAGGTTTGATCATTATGAGTGCGGGTTAGTCGTTTTGTGCTTCATCGTTATAAACCCTAACGTTTTTTGTTAGGGTTTACTTTTCTTATTTGTTGGTGTGCATGTTGCTTGGTGCAGTGATTGGATTCAGTAATGCGTGGGTTGTGAGAGATGAACAAGGGGTTTCTAAACAGCGTGATTGCATCTATGGGTGCGTCGGTGGTTATGCTACTCGTGGATGCGGATGTTTTGAAGAGCCCTAATTCGAGTGCCTCTAATGATACTTTGAAACATCCCCAATCTAATGAAGGCCTAAAGGTAATCGATGCTAATATTCTTGGTTTGGATGTTGAGGAAGGTATATGGTCGTTAGTAGGGATTCTTCTTACGGTGAAACTGTTTTTACTAGTGATAATGAGGGCCCTAAGGATGCTCATATTGAGTGTTCTAATGATTTGAATCAGAAACATGATGGTCCTACACATATGCCTGCTGCTGTACGAGACACTAGTCATGTACATGATACTTACTGTGTTGGGATCGGTTTGAGAACGGTTCCACAAGCTTCGAGCTTCAATGTTGCTTTTCAATCACAAAATTTTGGGACAAGTTCTAATAAAATTCCTGGTAACAATGGGAGTGAAGGCGAGCGGATCCTAATGTACCTAAGGTTGTTACTACTAGTGGTAATGGAGTTAAGTTGGTTTCTTACGCGGGTGTTGCTTCTAATGAATCCCAGAAACACGTGTCTAATTTTCAGAGGTTAGAATGCAGCAAAAAGAAGGATGATGTTGACCTTTCAGTCCCAATGAAAGTGGTGGAAGAGGTGAACATGAGGTTTGAGAATACTCTTTACGGATACTTCCTTGGTCAACGCTTTGCTTTTCCTGTTGTTGACTATTATGTTCGCAATACGTGGGCTAAGTATGGTTTACAAAAGGTTATGATGAACGCTAAAGGATTCTTCTTCTTCAAGTTTAATTCAAAAAAGGCATTGATGATGTTCTTGATAATGGTCCTTGGTTGATTCGTAATGTTCCTATTATTCTTAAACCATGGACATTGAACACCAACTTGCTTAAAGAGGATTTGACTAACATTCCGGTGTGGGTTAAATTCCATGATGTTCCTTTAGCTATGTTTTTTGATGACGGGCTCAGTCTTCTTGCTACATTGATTGGTACGCCCAAAAGGTTAGATGCTTTTACTAGTCAAATGTGCAAAGAATCTTGGGGTCGTAGTAGTTTTGCTAGGTGTATGATTGAAGTGAAGTCGGATGAGGTTCTTAGGGACAGCCTCACTGTCGAGATTCCTTTACTTGATGGTACGGGTTCGACTATTGAGAAGATCCGTGTTGAATATGAATGGAAACCGCCTAGATGTGAGAAATGTCGGATATTTGGACATACTTTGGTGGATTGTCCTAAGGTTGTGATTCCATTTGCTCAACCTCATAAGAACGTAAGTGATGGTTTTCGCTGTTAACAATAAGAAGAAGGGAAAGCAAGTTGGGCGAATCCGGTCGAGTAGGTTCTACTAAATCATGGTGGGCAAGCATTTTGAATATCGGCCCAAAAGCCTCCTCCGAACCCAAAAGTAAAATGTCGGTAAGACGATGGCTTCTAATGTGGCTACTACGAGTGGAACCAGGATCACTACGTCTAATAAGTATGATGCTCTTAATATGGACGATATAGATGTGGATACTGGTCGTACAATGGAGGTTAATGAGGATGAGTTGATTAAGACTGGTTCTACATCACATGTTCCGCTTGTGAGTGATTCAATGGGAACAATAGATGTTGGTTCTACTCCCATAGTTGAGAAAATTGGTAAGCTTGAAAAACTAATTATTGATGGGAAAGCTACTCTTGTGGATGATGATGGTCAACCTATTCCGTCTACCTCTTCTACTAAGAGAGCTAACCCTTTTTCTAAAGTGGGAAAGATTGAGGTGTCTGATTCTGAAGATGAGGTTGTTGCTAACCCATTTGATGAGTCTGCTAATATATTTGGTGGTGGCCAAGAGTTTGAAGATGAATATGATGACTATGACTTCGATGACTATGCAAAGCAGGTTCGTGATCTTCCTGGAAATTTGGATGCCTTTAATGCCATGTATGGCACAAAGTTTCAAGGTCCTAGGAAGTAATCTTAATTTGTTGTGTCATTTGTTATCATTTGAGTAGTGAGTGCATTTTCTTGTTTAGAAAATAGGAAGTATCTTGTTATGTAAGCTCTATGCCTATGTAACGGGCTGATATATGGGATTTCACTCATATACATTGTACTTAAACGTTTATTTGGTTAATATATTTACCAGGGTGCATGATTACTCCCCTTTACCCAAAAAACATGCTAAACAATATTTGAACACTGTCCAACAAATATTATTGAATTACTTTTGTTTTAAATTGCTGGAAATATGATCTCTTGCAGCATGATCAATTTTATTTGTTGAGGTGGTTGATGAAACTGCAAATTCTCTTACGCAAGTTACACCAATTATTAGAAGAAGGGTTACTAAGGAAAAACACATGATCCTCCCCTTTATCCTCAATAACCTCAATGTCACCTTTCCAACCAATTTTACTCAAAATATCCTTATAATAAAACCCTCTATCCTTCAATATATCATTTCCAGCAACACAAACAAGTACCCTAGAGCAACCAAGGTCCAACACTTTCGGATCGTTATCTGGGTTGAACAGTGGGTCATCCAATCCACTCGCTCCTGTGCAAACTTCCATAAATCTTCTATTAGTTGCTTCCATGGATGACTCGACTCCGACCCCATCCTATCCTTCCCCCAAAAATACGGGTGGAGCAAGATAATACCCTTGAGACACATTCGATTAGGAGGATTTTCTGACCCTACTCGGATTGCCATATGGTGTGAGATATTGCCACCTGCGCTATCTCCTGCTAAAGATACTTGACTAAAATCCGGGTATTTGTTAAGCCACGGTTCGGGTCCATTTTCATTAA
The DNA here is from genome assembly GCA_910596185.1 of Chrysanthemum makinoi. Classification (NCBI taxonomy): domain Eukaryota; kingdom Viridiplantae; phylum Streptophyta; class Magnoliopsida; order Asterales; family Asteraceae; genus Chrysanthemum; species Chrysanthemum makinoi. Next base: position 307,930,970 of record OU343223.1, on the reverse strand, counting down.
CATGTTGCTCGACCCACTTGATTGCTTCCCATGAATCTTCAAAACAAGTGGGACAGGATGCCTGGCGCAGTCCTATAGTCCACGGACACTACAACAACATTGGATTCAGATGATACGAGGTTAAGGAAGTTATGGTATTTTGGTGATGCGGTTGTTTCTACTATAAAACAGCCGCCATGAAAATAGAATAAAAGAGGGAGTTTATTTATGTCGGAATTTGTGGTTATTTTGGGAATGTAGAGCCTAACAGAGACGTTAGATTCTTGTGAGATAACGACGCCTTTGGATTGAACCAGTGGAAGGGTCGATGCCTGCTGGGACAACATCAGTGCCACAGAGTTTAAGGAAGTGGCCGTCTTTGTATACTCTAATGGTGCCTGGAATTTCCTTAAGGATTTGATTCTTTGATGAATCCATAGGTAGAAATATATTGGAGTAAAGATGAAATCAAAATTAAATAGATAGCTCGAATTTCTTTTGAGAAGCATGTAGGAATCACACCAAGTCACAAGCATATATAACAAATAAAATATGGAAGTTTGCATTACCATGCACGTACGTAACATGTACATACACTATTCATTGATAATAAAAAGCCATACAACTATGTTATGACATTATTTTTCTAAACGGTGAAATATTATCAGATAACATGCTACAAAAGTTTG
>OU343223.1:307899913-307930202 GCA_910596185.1 Chrysanthemum makinoi | reverse complement strand
GGGGTGCTTGGCAGTGAATATATGATGCTTGGCAATCATTGGTAGAAATGTTTTTTTCGATTTCCGTGCCAAAATATAAAAAAGTTTAGGTTTGGGTGCTTTGGTTTGCTTTGGTTTGCCAAAATATAAAATACAAGTTTTTTACAAGTTTTTCATTTTTAGTTTTACAAGTTTTTTTAGTTTTTTACAAGTTCTTTTTTACAAATTTTTTTTTGTTTTACAACTTTTTAGTTTTTTACAAGTTTTTTTAGTTTTTTACAAGTTTTTTTTTATAAGTTTTTTTTTTTTTGTTATGTAACTTTTTAGAAAAAAAAGTAGTCGGAAAATTTTTTAGGCTCAGATTCGAAGGTTGTAAAGTGAGATTTGATCTCACTTTGACGTCCATTCGGTTTCGGTTATCATCATCGCCTCGGAAAATTATAAGGCTCAAAAACCATCATCGCCTCGGAAATTTTTTGAAAAAGGCTCAAATTCGAAGGTTGCAAAGTGAGATAAACCTCACTTTTCCGTCCATTCGGTTTCTGTTATCATCATCGCCTCACAAGTAACAACAGGTCTCACAAGTCACAACAGGTCTCAAAACTGCACAAGTGCACAAGTTCGCAACAACAGTCTAGCCAAGCACCCCATTTTCACTTGCCAAGCACCAACAGGTATCAAAACTGCACTCAGTCTAACCAAGCCAAGCACAACATGTATCAAAACTGCACTCAGTCTAACCTAACCAAGCACAAACACATTTTTATTGTGAAAGTGGTAAGTAAGATTCCATTTTTGCAAAAGTTCACAAGAAAGCAAACAAGTGCATCATTTCAGCCCCATAAGAACCACCCAACAACTAGCAAGAAAGCAACAACACAACTAGCAAATTCCACCAACCACAACAACCAACAACTAGCAAGAAAGCAACAGGACCACAAGTGTCACAGTCCACCACAACAAGCAACAACTAGCAAGAAAGCAACAAGACCACAAGTGTCATAGTCCCAAGTGTTATAGTCCACCACAACAACCAACAACCATGTCTAGTTCACCATTTGACATACAAGAGGTAAACAACTTATCCAATAGGCTCAGATTATTAGCTTTTTAGCTCATGTTGGCTGCAAAACTGAATGTTGCAAAGTGAGGTAGAAACTCACTTTACCGTCCATTCAGTTTTGCCATGCCAAATCTCTTTAAGTTTTTTATAAAAAAAATCATCATTGCCTTTTTTTTTTAGAAAATCATCAGTTTTGCCATGCCAAAACTCTCAAGTTTTTTCATTAAAGTTGCAAAGTGAGCTAAAAATGATCACTTTACCATCCAGTAATGAAACTGCATTACCAAATCAGTGAATAATGGGGTGCTTGGCTAGAGTATCACCCCTGCAGCCTCAAAGGGTCATGCTATTGAGGCACCCCAAACCTGCAAAACATAATCAAACAGATAATCAACGAAACAGATACCAAACATGTTTCAAGATCTAGAAACTTTTTAGATCTAAAAACTTAAACAAGGAAACAGATACCACCACAACATCACCACATCTCTCAAGTTTTTAGATCTAAAAAGTTTTTAAATAATCAATTTTAAACCAAACATGTTTTTCAAACTAACCTCTTATTTATTTCAAGATAATAAAAATATTCAAGATTTAAAAGATTTTTAGATCTAAAAACTTAAACAACGAAACAGATACCACCATAACATCACCACATCTCTCAAGTTTTTAGATAATCAATTTTAAACCAAACCTGTTTTTCAAACCAACATCTTATTTATTTCAAGATAATAAAAATATTCAAGATCTAAAAAAGTTTTAGATCTAAAAACTTAAACAACGAAACAGATACGACCACAGCATCACCACCACTCTCTAGTTTTTAGATCTAAAAAGTTTTTAGATAATCAATTTTAAACCAAACATGTTTTTCAAACCAACATCTTATTTATTTCAAGATAATAAAAATATTCAAGATCTAAAAAAATTTTAGATCTAAAAACTTAAACAGCGAAACAGATACGACCACAGCATCACCACCACTCTCTAGTTTTTAGATCTAAAAAGTTTTTAGATAATCAATTTTAAACCAAACATGTTTTTCAAACCAACATCTTATTTATTTCAAGATAATAAAAATATTCAAGATCTAAAAAAATTTTAGATCTAAAAACTTAAACAACGAAATAGATACGACCACAGCATCACCACCACAACAGATACCACCACAACATCACCACATCTCTCTAAAAATATTATATGCAACCAATAGATCTAACAAGTTTTTAACAGGTTAGATCTAAAATTTTTTGATCTAAAAACTGTTTAGATCTAAAAACTTTAGAGAGAGAGAGAGAAACAAGTGAGAGAGAAACATCACAACATCAGATACCACAACATCACCACCACAACATCAGATACCACAACGATCTAACAAGTTCTATACTTGTTAGATCTAAAATTTTTAGAGAGAGAGAAACAGGTGAAAGAGAAACATCACAACATCAGATACCACAACGATACCACCACACCATCACCACCATAACATCACCACCACAACATCAGATACCACAACGATCTAACAAGTTCTATACTTGTTAGATCTAAAATTTTTAGATCTAAAATTTTTAGAGAGAGACAGAGAGAGAAACAGGTGAGAAAGAAAGAAAGAGACTTTACTTTTGACAGAAGTGAGAAGAGACAGAGATATCAACTCAACAGACAGAAAACGCGTACACAGTAACACCACAAAAACCGAACGCGTAACCACCTTTAAAACCACACACGTAACAAGAGTTCTATATGACTCAAGAAAGTGGGACACGTGTTTTTCGAATCTTTAGTATGATTAGTTTCGCTATTGCTAAAAGAGTGGGGACTTTGATAGTATCTCAGCTTTCTACTATTTTTTTTGTAAATGTCTTGAGTTTCTATTAAAGTAATAATAAAAACAAAACAACAACAACAACAACAACAACAACAATAATAATAATAATAACAACAATAATAATAATAATAATAATAATAATAACAACGATGGAGAGGCCCATCATTATCACTGTCAGCTCATGTCAGGTGTCGTGTTACAGGAGTATTTACTTAACATTTAAAGTAGTGTAAGAACATTTACTTATTGAATTGAATATGCAATCATAGCGTTGATCATTAACATTACAAACTTGGAGTTCTCTGCCACACCGACAACTCACTATTACTTAAACCCGAACATTCCAGAAGTTGAGCATTCTCGGGCTGAGTAAGTGACTTGCGTTAGAATCGAATTTAGCCTGTTATTTTTGTTAACAACAATTTTTTTTGCATGTGAGATGGCTATTTACCTGTGACTATGGAATATATACAGGAAAAAGTACAACATGATCCGCCACTTGACGTATGCAAATATCGTCTCGAAGATCTTAAAAAAGAGGAGATAAGAAACCGATATTATTTAGCTTTGCTACTTCAGCAAAACCCAAAGAGCTACAAGGCAGGCTACCATGAAACGAATGACCCTTAAACTTACATCAGATACTCCACGCATACTAAGTAGTGTTTGCCATTGTATTTTAATAAATACTTATGTTTTCTTATGGTTACAGGGTGTCAGGTTCACATGGGAAGCAACAATACTTACTTTCAATAGATCTAGAGATTGGTATTACACATATTTAGTGAGTGCATGAGCAAGTTGAGGAACGCTGATGGAGTTTGGGAGTGCGTAGATCATGAACCCCAGCTAGAGCCCACCTACAAGTAATATTTTAATAAGTTGCGTGCTACAGTGACCCTAAAAAACTGATGCTCACATTTTGAATATCGATGTTGAGGCATACAGGTATAATTTAAAATCTTTGTATCGGATGAAACGCAAAGAGCGTTGTTTACTTTCTTCAGCCCGTGTGCCGATGTCATCACCAGATATTCGTGTCCTAAGTTGGTTCAGATGCTCGAAACACCCGACCTCCAGCGAATACCAACGGAGATACTAGCGATAGAAGGGGAGAAACACATACTCCAGTTTCATTTCAGTACATCGAGCAAAATTGGAGCTGTTGATTTCACTCTAGATGATGTGCTGAATAGTGCCAACAAAACAAATGGAACGATTGGAACACTAAGATATATCAGAGGTTAGAATCTTTGTTCATATTCACTTTTTTAAAAGAATTTTTTTTCGCTAATTGTTAACATATGTTAGTTTTTCTACAATCTCATATACAACATCATTTTGTGATTCAGCTAAGGTAGAAGATTTGGGAAAAACAGCGTTCAGAGGTGAACCCAAGACTAGATCCGCTAAAAGGCCAGCTTTTTCGAGCTTAACAATGGAAGCAAAGAAAAAGTATTTGGGATAGTGGAAGTGCATCGCTTTTGTTTTTTTTTTTCATTGTGACATTTTCGCTAGGAGGTGGCGTTGTTCATGTTTGGGTAATGTAGGTCATGATGATTATCTGATGAACTACGTAGTTTAACAATCTATGTTTCGATTTAGGTTGGTGTCGTTAAATAAATTGTTGAACAATCCATGTTGTTGGAAAATTCATAATGTCATTCACATGTTTTAGTTATCGTTTGTGTGGTATACTGATGGAAGAGTAATCGCTTTTGGGGTTGTTCAAGTTTCATTGTTTTTCTTTGGGATGCAGATATGTAGCTTGGGATTGAGGATTTGAGTTGTGATGATGATCCGGCTTTTCATCTAAGTTTTCATGGCTTTATTTTGATTTATCATGTAGTTGAAACCAAGGTTGCAAAAATTGCTAGGCGGTAGCGTGGCGGCCGGGTATTAAGCGGGGATTAATCGGATTGGATTTTTAATATATAAAATTAAAAAGTTTTGAAACTATATGCCCGATTAGGCCGATATAGCCGATTTTTTTCGATTTGACCGATTTGTCCCTGATTTGGCCGATTTTTATCCATAACCGAGTTGCCCGATTTATCCGATTTTTGTCCGATTTGGTCGATTTATGCCCGATTTGGCTGATTTTTATCCGATTAATCGGTTTGATTACCGATTTTTTACCAAACCGATTAATAATGCCGATTAGTGAAAATCGTGGCGGTTAATGCCCGCCTAGCGATTAATCGCCGATTAATCGGCCGCCAAGGGGGATTTTTGCAACACTGGTTGAAACAGTGTGGTGATTAATTTATGTTACTTAGGAGTATTATATCATGTTAAGTTATGCATGAAAAAGTAAAATTTTGTAAATATATGATTTGATAAATAATTATGTACAAGGGATGTTCATTAGGTTTTCTGTGTTTTGGAGATTAAAATTAAATGTGTTTTGTATACAGATGATGTTTAGCGTGTAACGACATTGGGACTTTTATAGTTATATGCAGGTTAGGTATATTTAATTCCAAGCGATTGTGGGTTCTGTATGGTATATAGAGTAGTGTGTTTTGAGACTGTTATTTGATGAATCAAGTGCGCATGGTGTGAAATTGTGTCGGACTACCAATGGGTGAAAATGGATAATTCTTACTATATCATAGATAGTCTTTTGTGAAAACTATTAATTCTATTACATGTTGTTTCAACGTTCCCTCGATAATACGTTTTACGATTTAAGTGTTGGTGTTTCACTAGTCTCTTGCATATGGGTGAAAATGGATAATTCTTACTATATCATAGATAGTCTTTTGTGAAAACTATTAATTCTATTACATGTTGTTTCAACGTTCCCTCGATAATACGTTTTACGATTTAAGTGTTGGTGTTTCACTAGTCTCTTGCATATGTGTTTTAAAAGCTCTTGCAGATAATGAGTCATTTTCACAGAAACAAAAGCTGATTATGGGTTACAAAAAAAAGACCTAATTTTAGCAATCTAACTTATATCAAAATCAAGGTTTTCGAAAATCAAGTTGCTAAAACTAAAGCCATAGGCTTCGACGGATGAGCAGTAGCTGTTGCATTTATAATAAAAATCGCTTACGAAAACCCAAAACTGCAATTCTTTCGTCAGAAAAAACTGATATTTACGATATGTGCAACAACATCATATATAGACAATCCGCCGCAACGCACGATTTAAAATCCTTGTTTGTTACACATATTAGTTTTGCACAAAAGTGTTTTCTCTTATTCTATGCAAAGATTTAACAGAATATATATATATATATATATATATATATATATATATATATATATATATATATATTTATTTTATTTTAAATATATACGATTTTCGGCTGTTCAATGAACATTATTCTTTTATGTATTTTAAAAGAATCAATCCCTGTGTTTATCTGCTGTTATAAAGTCAGCCCAAACATGTAACAAAAATTTGCATAACTCGTCACTGAAAGTTACCTACCATTGCAAAAATCATCGCTAAACTTCTGTCTTTATGTCAAAATGAAAATTTACATAAATGATCCTTTGATATTAGTTGCCAATACGAAATACGTCCCTAGGTACCAAACGTGTAACAGAATTTATATAAATGATCATGGCACTTACATGACATAAAAAGTAAAGACCATCCTTGTTACAAAAAATGACATATAGCTTTCCTAACATTGCGGATTATCCCTAAGTTTAAATTTTAAATTTTAATTATTTTGTTGGAGCTTGTGGCAACATGAACAAGACAACAGTAGGAGACATGGAAAGTGACATGTGGATACTTGGACAAGAATGAAAAGAATGATTAAAAGTAGCTTTTTACAACAGGACGGTGAAAAATTTTATTCCAACAATATAATAATTGTGTTTAAGGTAAGAGAACCGTGGCCGAGTATACGAGTAAATTTTTAAGATTACAAGCTCGTTGTAACTTGAGGGAAGCGGAGGAACAAAAGCGGCTAGATACATAAGTGCGTTGAACTCATCAATTCAAGAAAAATTGAGTTTGATATCCGCTTGGTCCGTGAATCAAGCCCGAATTTGCTACGAAGGCGGATATGATGGCTTCGTGATTGGGTATAGGCGTTCAACCGGAGAAAGTTCAAGTACCTTAGCTATTCATGAGGGTCGGCCCAATCAAAGCCAACTCACTATTCCTACTTCTACATCTACTGCTACTACTTTAAGTTCAAAGGCTATTAGAAGTGAAGTAGAAAAGTAAAAGGATGGTCAGCCGTCGAATGCTAATCCTTTTGTTAATCCTTCGGGTTCCAAATGCTTAGATGTAGGTTATTGATAACGCTACACGCGTCGTTCGGGGTCAAAGGAACTTCCTTTTCTTCGAGCAAGTTTTATAACACCCTAGGCAGTGAACCTAATCGTTGTAGTGTAGTATTAGGGTAAGCCACGGGTATTGATATCGTTCTCTAGAGGAATTGTGTCGTTAGGATGAAGTGTATGTCGATTTAAGTCTAAAGGTGAGGGATGATTATTTTTGTATTTTTATATTTTATGAATCTCGGGTGTGAAGGGTAGGGTGGAATTAGTTGCTAGTCAACTATCCCAAAAGATACTAACTAAATTATGGGTCTACCAGGAACGTGAAGCGTATCTACTTATGATGTATTACTCCTTGCTAGCTATCCAATTCTACCTACTGAATTGTCACGTCCTATTGATGGTTGAATTGTCACATCCTTATTCTTAACGCGTTGTGACTTCTAAGGTCGTAGGGTGTGCATTCCCTAACTCTTTGAAGTCACCTTTAAGTGTAGTAAACGAAATCCACTAAGTCATTCATAAACTAACTTTGAGGTTATCTTTGGGTTTAGTAAACGAAATCCACTAAGTCATTCATAAACTATCCAAGATTTATCAAGTATTAAACACAACAATAGCCTAGTCGCACTCCTAAGCCAATTACAATTAAGATAAGAGACAACCAATCAAACAAGAGACAGTAGGATGCAAGAATTATAAACTAAACCAATTAGACTCATTGAAATTGTCACACCCCTAATGATGAAGATAGACACAAGCATCACTAAGAAATCAATAAGATCTAATTAATTACATACAAGTTTCATACAATCATAAGCAAACACCAGGTGAATTAGCCAAGCATAATTAATGAAGAGCAATCAACAATTATGATAATTGAAGACATACCATAGTATTGGATTAACAAACAAACCATTACACGATGTTTATAGAGTGTTTGAAACCCTTTAAGTTGCTGGAAAAACACCTACCTAAACCCCAGAATCGGACTTAGGGTTTAGGGCTTACAAAAAGTGAAGTTATAATGTTATATTTATAGGCAGATTTTCAGTCGGCAAAGAGCGACGGCGTCACACCTAAAGAGTGACGGCATCGCGACCACTTTTTCGCCAAACTGTAGATTTTCTTGTTCCGGTCGCGTGGGCTTTTGAATCACCTAAATCAGAGTTCGTATGCAAAAGTTATGGCTAAAACAGTATCAGCTACTTCGCGTGCATGTTGCAGCTTGTGACGGCTTCACCTTATGGTTGTGACGCCGTCGCCTTCACTCTCTGACGTCGTCTGGATCAAATCTAGGCCGTCTGAGTTGCGACGCCCTACTCTTTTAAAACCTGAAGCCGTCACTTGTAAATAGGCAATTTGGCTACTGTCCCGTCACAAAATTCTCTGACGGCGTCGCAGTTAAGCAGTGACGCCGTCACCTTGTATTTCAGCAGCTTGAGTGTCTTGATTTCTTGACTTTGGCCATTTTCTTTGTATATCCGCGCCTTTTCGTCCAAATAAGTGCCATTACAGCAATTTGCCTTCAAGAGACCTAAAAAGTGAAAAGGAACGATATTAAGTAATAACGGATACAAAAGTGATCAAATAAGGGCTTAAATGACCCCTCAAAAAGGTACATTTTAAAACCTTATCAAATATCCCTACACTTGGTATTTGCTTGTCCTCAAGCAAATGTGCTTTTAGCCAATTAATTTATAAGTTAGGGGTCATGAAGCATTGGTTTAAAACAGTCTACAACACATATAAGCCCCGCAAAAGTCATTAACAAGCACGGAAATTACATACTAGCACCTCACAAGGGGTGTTTGGATACTCACATCTCTCTCGGGTGTATATGAAATATAACAAGTTAGAAATGGAAGATAAACACTCATTAACCGGTCCTAGTACATAGATTACCATAGGCTTGAGAATAGATCAAACCTCCATCGCTTTGGCGTAAGCACCTAGGAAAGACTATCAAAGAGGTCTTTTAAAGGGTTGTAACGTTAGGCTTACGGTAGGGAAATAAAGGGTTTGGTGGGATAGGCTATTTAGTGGTGGCATGTCAAAAATCTCTATGTTACAAGCATACGAAGAATGGCGTTGCTAAGCCAAGACTCGACACTCTAAACTCTAGATAACTGAAACAAACAAACATAAATTTAAAGGATAGATGTAGGATGGTAGCCCGTATATTTTTTTTTCAACACTCTATTTTTTTTCTTTTTCTCTTTTTCTATTTTTTTCGATTTTTTTTTTCATACACTTTTACACTACCATCCTCTACGGTAACATCAAAATGATAGGGATTTATAGGCACATCCCTATACTTGAGTTTTTATTACTCTAACACTAATTTGACCCGAATTGAAAAGATCAAAACACTTGGGGTATATTATTACGTAAATAAAGGAATTTAACGTTCCCTTCCAGTTATTAAACTTTAACTTTTCCCATGAGTCCCAATCGTCCCAAAACTGTGTACAAAGGATATGACTCGGCTTAGCAACTCATGCAAGCAACTAGATAATTGAACTAAGGGTTTAGGGTGATAACAATAATGCACTAAAGATGAGTGCATACAGGGTAGGGTAAGGCGATTTGGGTGTACATTTGGGGGTGGGGTTTAAACAATGCTCTTCATTGATATTCCGGAAAAACCGAAACATCACGAGAACCGCGAAAAGGATAGGCTCTGAGGGGTTAACTAGGGGTATCGTGTACTAAAGATGAGTACAACGCAAAGGTGTGAGGGAATTACTCAACCGATGTGGAAGAAGTAATTATATTACGGGTATCAAACAAGGGTTATCCTAATGCCTCTTATCGTTTAGTTATTCCTAACTACACAAGTGTAGTCTTACTAGCGATCTCGGAATGCATCACAAAACAAGTTCTAGAATCTAATATACTACCGGTTCACACTCTAAGCATTGAAGATGAATGCTTTAATTCCTACTAATCTAAGGGTGATCCTCACATTTTGGGTGGAATTTAGGTGGTAAAGGGTTTTTGTGCTAGTCATGCAACTTCCTATCCATGAGACGCTTTTGTTAAGTCTAATGGCCCACTCCTATATGTCATGAAAAATTAAAAATTTGGTGCCAAAATTACCCTAACCGACATTTTCTCATGGTTTATTACACAAATACAATTGGACAAAGCAAATAGTCAAGGATAAGCATAGTTTCAAAGTTCCCGTTTTGTTTTCCCTCCCTGCACTTAAACTGAGCATTGTTCCCAATGTTCCCCGAAAGTATCAAAGTTATGATAATAGAAGGTAATTAAAAACGAAAGAAACTAATACTCCCCTGATTAGCTCGGTAGGATCCGTGTGTGAAGTAGTGGTTAAATCCTTTTCAAGAAAGATGTATGTGTGAAAAGCTCCTTCCAATCTTTTGTTTCTTCTTCTTGATAAATAAAACCTGCACATTTGAAGAAAACAAACGAAACCTTCGCGTAAAATCGGCGGTAATAGTATATATTAGACTCTACTAAACTAGGATATAATGCTTGTGGAATGGATGTTTACAGAATTTCTGGAAAATTAAGACCTGGAAAATTCCAAAATTTATAAGTAGCTCAGAAAACGAGAAAAAGTAATCTGTTGTTTTTACTCCTTCCTGACGCCGTCAGTTTCAATCCTGACCCGTCAGTTATCCTGACAAAAACTGGTCTGCGATTTTCTGGAAAAAATTCTGGAAAATTTACATCTTTAGAATCTGGAAAAACTTTCTGCAAAACATCCATTATGACTCGATACAAGCATTTGACTCAAACAAACACACATGTATATCTTTTAAATAATTGTAATTCTCATGTTCACGTTCGTTGAAAACGTGTGTAATCCTCCCTACACTTATCCCTTATGTAGAATACCTTTATATGTAATTAAGACGAGGTTAAAGACAAAATAAAGCATTTTTACAAATTCAAACATGAGAATAAACAATCAATAAAAAATATACGACACACAATTAAAAATGAAAAACAAATACACATGGGTTGCCTCCCAAGAAGCGCTTGTTTTTGTTCGAGTCACGAGCTTGACTCTACCCTTATTTAACGGATACAGGGGAGGTTTTCCCTACACTTAAGCTTAAGTGCGGGTGATAGTAGCGATACACACCCTTAGGGTAGAAATTTGCTACGTAAGGAGAGGGTGATGGGTGATTTATATGCTCAAAGGAGTGTGCTTCATTCATTATAACCTTTCCTAAGTCTATTGGTGTAGTGGGTGAATCAAATCTCTCTCCTAAAAATGGATCATCTTCTATCAACTTCAAAAGATTCTTACTTAAGGATCCATCTTGACCTAATAAACCCGGTTTAAACCCATAATGTTTCTTGTTATCAACCATGAATGGGTGATATAAGTGTGTAAGGTCATGGGTTACTCCTATATTAGCTTCCACTCTACATGGACTAGAGTCTACCACCTTTATCAAGCAACTACCAGGATTATTTATTTTGATGGGTGGATTGGGGCCTAATTCAATTCCAAGATTCACATCTAAAGACGGAAAATTGGGTAAGGTTTTTGGTTGAGGCTCCGTTTTATCAAAATTAGGAACTTCCCTAGGACTAAGAGAGAGGTCATGACAACAAGCATCTAAACCTACATTCTCTAGTGGCGTTTGGTCCAAAGGTTCTATATCAATCGGGGTTCCTATAGTCTCTTCTACTTCTTCCGGGTAAGTTATAGGCGATGCGTGTTCTTCAAGTGATGGTAGAGCTTGTGGGCTTGGAGTTTCCACCTCATTCTCCATTATATCTAGACCTCCTAAATGTTCATCATGTGTTTTAGTATGATCTGACCCAAATACACTCCTAAGCATCTCAAATCCTTCTTTAGCCATTTCAAATTCTTGGTCCGATTCATAAGAATTATTCTAAAAAATTTGATCACTATGTTCTATTTTCCTAAAGGATTCCTCACGCGTGTCATATGCTTTGAAATCTATCCCACGCATGCAACTAGGCAGTTCAACTTTAACCATCTCACAATCTTGTTCGGGTTTAGGTTACATGTTCTTAAAAACTAGGTCTTTTTTATCATGGTGCCTAAGATCATTCAATTGATGGTTTATGCATAGGAGGCTTTTCTTAAAAATTCTCCAGATGGTTTCGCTAAAAGGAGTTGATCCTGACAACGATTGTTGAATAGAAGCCACACAAACACAAAATATATCAAATCCATTCAACCTTACACCCGTCTCCTTTTAGATATCTCTAAGTTCACTCACAAATTCATTAGAACAATAAAAACCAAACGAATCTGCGAAATTCAATTGTTCCTCATTTGTTAATGATTCAAATGCAATTTCACTTGCCATAGCGACAAATGAAAAAGGTTTTACGAACACAAACACGAAGAAGGGGGATAGACTACAAGGAAGCTAATAAAAAGAAAAATTTACTTGATAGGAATCAAGCAAAGAAACCTAAACGAGGTGGACTACTAACTAGCTATTCTATTCCCCGGCAGCGGCGCCAAAAACTTGATAACGCTACACGCGTCGTTTGGGGTCAAAGGAACTTCCTTTTCTTCGAGCAAGTTTTATAACACCCTAGGCAGTGAACCTAATCGTTGTAGTGTAGTATTAGGGTAAGCCACGGGTATTGATATCGTTCTCTAAGGGAATAGCGTCGTTAGGCTGAAGTGTATGTCGATTTAAGTCTAAAGGTGAGGGATGATTATTTTTGTATTTTTATATTTTATGAATCTCGGGTGTGAAGGGTAGGGTGGAATTAGTTGCTAGTCAACTATCCCAAAAGATACTAACTAAATTATGGGTCTACCAGGAATGTGAAGCGTATCTACTTATGATGTATTACTCCTTGCTAGCTATCCAATTCTACCTACTGAATTGTCACGTCCTATTGATGGTTGAATTGTCACATCCTTATTCTTAACGCGTTGTGTTTTCTAAGGTCGTAAGGTGTGCATTCCCTAACTCTTTGAAGTCACCTTTAAGTGTAGTAAACGAAATCCACTAAGTCATTCATAAACTAACTTTGAGGTTATCTTTGGGTTTAGTAAACGAAATCCACTAAGTCATTCATAAACTATCCAAGATTTATCAAGTATTAAACACAACAATAGCCTAGTCGCACTCCTAAGCCAATTACAATTAAGATAAGAGACAACCAATCAAACAAGAGACAGTAGGATGCAAGAATTATAAACTAAACCAATTAGACTTATTGAAATTGTCACACCCCTAATGATGAAGATAGACACAAGCATCACTAAGAAATCAATAAGATCTAATTAATTACATACAAGTTTCGTACAATCATAAGCAAACACTAGGTGAATTAGCCAAGCATAATTAATGAAGATCAAGCAACAATTATGATAATTGAAGACATACCATAGTATTGGATTAACAAACAAACCATTACACGATGTTTATAGAGTATTTGAAACCCTTTAAGCTGCTGGAAAAACACCTACCTAAACCCCAGAATCGGACTTAGGGTTTAGGGCTTACAAAAAGTGAAGTTATAATGTTATATTTATAGGCAGATTTTCTGTCGGCAAAGAGCGACGGCGTCACACTGATTCCGCAAAATAATGCCAAACTGTCAGTTATCTCACACGCTAGCCAAGCAAATTAATTTCGCGAATGACTAACAGAAGAAACTTAAAACAAATTTCGATAATCGATTTAAAACCAATAATAGATGAGAAGTGTAGTATACGGGTAATTCAAACGTGTTAGGTTTGGAGAATCGAGACGTTCAACGGTGGTTGAATGGAATTTCCAACTCACGCCTCGACATCGGGATTTGAATAAGAAGGGGATAATATGAAGTTATCTAAACTACGGATAAGGAAAGTAAAGGAACTAAAAATCTATGGGGAAAACCTAAGAATTATGGCAAACTACGCAATTCTACACTAAAATGCAAATACGGGATTAAAATGAAACGCGAATAAAATGCAACTACGTCTAATCTAAATCCTAAATATGATCTAAAATTACTTTTATACTAAAAATGATATTTGAAAACTATTTATGAATTAAAACTAATTTTTAGGATCTTTCTGGATTTTATAAGAATTAATAAACTAATTATTAACTATTAAAACTAATTTAAAATACTAAAAATTATGAAAATCAAAGGGAAAATTATGAAACTAATTTCTAAAAATCTAAAATAACATAAGAGAATTATCAAAACTAATTTTTTTATTTTTCTGATTAATTTTCTATTTTCTACGAATTTAAAACTATTTAAATCTAATTAAAATTGTTAAAAATACCAAATAAAAGGGGAAAAATAGGGAAAAATATTTTTTATGCTTTTTATTTTTTCTTAAACTGGGAAAATTGAAAAATTATTTTTTGGAACTTTTTCTGAATTAATTGCAATAAAAGCTATTTAAAAGGGCTTAAAAACTATTTTAAATTGAGAAAAATAGCAAACAGTGACCAAAAATTATGAAAAACTCAGGAAAATTCTAAGATATTATTCTAAAGCTATGAAAAATATAAAAACATGGGCTTATGTGTAAGATATTGAAGCTGTAGTACAAACTGTTATGAAATAAGCACTTAGAATAAGCTAAAATGTACTACAAGCTACCAAACTGCTACAGAAGCTAAGTAATACTAAAATAAGCTAATTCCAACTAAATCCAGCTACTCCTAACCTCTAATCAGTGATCTACCAAGTATTAAGATAAATGATTAACTCTATCCAAACAAATTCGACCCTATAAGTTTGAAGTCTGAAATTCAGCCTTATTTATAAGCTCAAAGAAAAAACCAATTATGCAGTCCTCAAGACCACCAAGCAAACTATGACTAAACCAATTTTGAGTTTAATAGCTATATAGAACCTTGTGCAAAGGTCGCAAGATTTGAAGAAAACTGACTTTGACATTATTTTGACTTTTGAAACAGTTTAAAAGTTTGACTTTAGTGAGATTTGATTCAAAGTGATGAACTGATTTTGATGTTATATAGTGAAATGAAGCCAATGCAAGCTAACTTAACTAGTACTACACCTATATACTAGATTTCATTAACTGATTCAAACAGATTTGAGATAAAAAGCAGTTAACTTGTGATTTTGACTTAGAGAGAAAGTGGATGCAATATTAAGGCTAAAGTGACTATAACATACCTAAATGAACCTATAGCAGTTATATTTAAACACTACACTCATCTCTAGCTAAGATTAACACAATGATCCAAACACTAGTTAATAAGTCTAATATGCAATCTATACTAACTTGTTCTATAACAGCTTGTGAATATGATCTAACAACAACCAAATAATACTAACAGATACTATGCTATTCTAATTATGCAAGAAAACGCTTATGAAATATCAATTGAAATTAGCACTTACAAAATTCCTAGCCACAATGGCTTGCCAATGAGACCAAAGTAACCACTATCCTAAAATCTCACCCCAAAACATACATTAAACCCAATCCAAGCTCCATATCACAATCCATTCCATTTCCATGATCAAATCAAGCAATTCGTAACCAAACAAGCTATTGACTTAATTTGATTGAAAACTATTTTGAGAGTAGAACTTGAGTAGAGACCTTGATAAGTAATCAATAAGCTAATGATGAGCTTATAAAAACTTATACTAAACCCATTTGCTTTTAAGTACGCATTCAAGACATTTTTTATTTTCAATAATTTTTCTTATTTTTGTGATTTTTTATTTGATAGAGTAAATGTTTAAACTAAATTTATATAAGCTAATATGAGTAACTGAAACAATAATAAGCTACTGAGATTAATGTAACGTTGATTGAGATTAATTGAAATGAAATCAAATTTACTTGTATTAATAAACTTGTGAGTACAATAGAAATCTGAAAACTGAAAAATACGTAAATGAAATTTAGAAAGAAAACATTAAAAAGCTACTAATTCTACTCAATATTCTACATCAGTTTACAAGTGAAATGAGGAGGTATATAACCGAAGCTGAGGTCTCTTGAGGCTCTGAAGGATCTAGAAATCCTCTTTGTGCTTCTTTGAGACGCTTACAACCATTAGATCACCTCCACGCTTTCCCAAATGATATCAACCCTTGGATTAGATCATCCACCATCTTCGACCAATGAAGGCGAGATTAGGAATGTTGCACGCGATTGATGACCTGTCATTCCCCATGTGTCAGTGGTGTCCGAGTACAAAAGTACCCTTAATCGCTGTTAATTTGACCAATTGACCTTGAGGGTAATTAGGGTTCATAGGATTCCCAGTTTTGGGGTAAAATAAAGGCGGGGTTGATTTGTTAATATTATTTCAAGTGGTTTGGACCGATCTTGGGTGAGTGACTCGTAAAAGGGTATACGGGTGGGATAATGGGTAATCGTATTGGTTTGGCTAAGCTTTGGACTTGGACCGGGTTTTAAATATTGGGCCATGGGTTTGTTTATTTATTTTGGGCTAGGACTAGATAAGTGACCCAAGGTGTATTTAAGGGACCAAAAGTGTATTTTTTGAATTTCAAAGGACCAAAGGTGTAAATCTGAAAATATTTATCAAGGATCATTCTTGTCATTCTTCAATAAACCAAGGGCTAATTTGCAACTTTTGAAACTTGAAGGGTCAATTCCGCAAAACAAAGTTCGTGGACTGATCTTGACATTTCTTCAAACTTGATTATAATTTCCAAAGATCATCCTCAGAGAATAAAATCTTCCAAAATGCACAATCTCGACCTTCCGGCATGCTCAAACTCTCTTGATCTCTCTGCACGGATTTACGTCTGATTTGGTTCCTTTTTGTGTTTTACATATCCGTATTCAAGAAGCAAAAACTCAAGAAAACAACAGATATTAATAATAAACGGCTCTTTCTTGGTTATTTTGGGTCTATTTTGATAATGAAAAGGTATGTGTTTTAGCACATACCACACACCTAAAGAGTGACGGCATCGCGACCACTTTTTCGCCAAACTATAGATTTTCTCGTTCCGGTCGCGTGGGCTTTTGAATCACCTAAATCCGAGTTCGTATGCAAAAGTTATGGCTAAAACAGTATCAGCTACTTCGCGCGCATGTTGCAGCTTGTGACGGCGTCACCTTATGGTTGTGACGCCATCGCCTTCACTCTCTGACGTCGTCTGGATCAAATCTAGGCCGTCTAAGTTGCGACGCCTACTCTTTTAAAACCGAAGCCGTCACTTGTAAATAGGCAATTTGGCTCTGTCCCGTCACAAAATTCTCTGACGGCGCGCAGTTAAGCAGTGATGCGTTACTTTGTATTTCGCCACTGAGTGTCTCGATTTCTTGACTTTGGCCATTTTCTTCGTATATCCACGCCTTTTCATCCAAATAAGTGCCATTACAGCAATTTGCCTTCAAGAGACCTAAAAAGTGAAAAGGAACGATATTAAGTAATAACGGATACAAAAGTGATCAAATAAGGGCTTAAATGACCCCTCAAAAAGGTACATTTTAAAACCTTATAAAATATCCCTACACTTGGTATTTGTTTGTCCTCAAGCAAATGTGCTTTTAGCCAATTAATTTATAAGTTAGGGGTCATGAAGCATTGGTTTAAAACAGTCCACAACACATATAAGCCCCGCAAAAGTCATTAACAAGCACGGAAATTACATACTAGCACCTCACAAGGGGTGTTTGGATACTCACATCTCTCTCGGGTGTATATGAAATATAACAAGTTGGAAATGGAAGATAAACACTCATTAACCGGTCCTAGTACATAGATTACCATAGGCTTGAGAATAGATCAAACCTCCATCGCTTTGGCGTAAGCACCTAGGAAAGACTATCAAAGAGGTCTTTTAAAGGGTTGTAACGTTAGGCTTACGGTAGGGAAACAAAGGGTTTGGTGGGATAGGCTATTTAGTGGTGGCATGTCAAAAATCTCTATGTTACAAGCATACGAAGAATGGCGTTGCTAAGCCAAGACTCGACACTCTAAACTCTAGATAACTGAAATAAACAAACATAAATTTAAAGGATAGATGTAGGATGGTAGCCCGTATGTTTTTTTTTCAACACTCTATTTTTTTTCTTTTTCTCTTTTTCT
Source organism: Chrysanthemum makinoi (assembly GCA_910596185.1). NCBI lineage: Eukaryota > Viridiplantae > Streptophyta > Magnoliopsida > Asterales > Asteraceae > Chrysanthemum > Chrysanthemum makinoi. The sequence goes on along the minus strand of OU343223.1, from coordinate 307,912,045 downwards.
ATTTTTTTCGATTTTTTTTTCATACACTTTTACTCTACCATCCTCTACGGTAACATCAAAATGATAGGGATTTATAGGCACATCCCTACACTTGAGTTTTTATTACTCTAACACTAATTTGACCCGAATTGAAAAGATCAAAACACTTGGTGTATATTATTACGTAAATAAGGGAATTTAACGTTCCCTTCCTGTTATTAAACTTTAACTTTTCAAACTAACGCTCAGTTCTCGAGTTTTTAAGAAAGGGAAATGGAAAAGAATAGGAAAGGGAAAAGAAATGGAAGAGGAAAGTAAGTGTTAGTTGTTATGTTCTTGAGATAGAGGAAAGGAAAAGGAAAGTAATCATACTCATGTTCTTGAGTGAGAGGAAAAGGAAAATAACTTGGTCAAATTACATATATGCCCTTTAATTATTAATGTCAAATGTTTTAAAAAGGGGTATATTAGTCTTTACACAACATATGGTTCCGTTTCCTTTCCCTTTCCTCCCAAAAGTGGGAGGAAGATTTACTTATCAAATCTTTCTCTCTATTTCCTTTCCGTTTCCCTTTCCTCCTTTAAAAAGGACTCAAGAACACAAAAAACTTTCCGTTTCCTTTAATTTCCTCTTCCTTTTCAACTCGAGAACTGAGCGTAAGTGCTTGGCTGAAGAAAAGGTTTGTTCTATTATAATTGATGGAGGAAGTGGCGAGAATTTGGCGTCTAGGGCTTTGGTTAATGCTTTTAAGTTCACAACTAAGCCTCATCCAAATCCCTATCAAACTAGTTGGATTAAGAAGGGACCGGCTATAAAAGTGACCGAAATTTGTAAGATTCACTCACTATTGTGAAAAATTACAATGAATTATTTACTTTCGATGTTGTGGATACGCACCACAATCGCACCACTGTCGTCTTCTCGTAACGGTAATCGATTTGAGGTATTTTCAGTCTTTTTTGTGTGCCTGATTGCTGAATATTTGCTAAATACATGTTGATTATGAATTTTTCTTGTGAATTTTAGTGTGATAAGAATACTTGTATTTTGACATGTTATGAAGTAATTGGGATATGATGTTTGACTGTGTTCAAAATGTTGCGGATTGTATGTGTAGACTAAGTGTTCGACGAAATGCCTAACTATGTTGTGTGTGTTTTTTGCTAAAAATGTTGTGGATTGCATGTGTAGACCGAGTGTTCGACGAAATGCCTGACTCAGCCGTGGGTTTCTTTTTTAAATGTCATGGATATATGTGTAGAACAAGTGTTCGACCATTAGTATCATCTCACACATAACGCGTAATTCTGAAGAACATCATATTAACACTAATCTTTATCAGCAGTAGGGAATGCAATGCCTAGTAGTTAGTACTGGTGTTTCTACGGGTAAACTCTTTATCAGCAGTAGGGAATGCAATGCCTAGTAGGGAATGCAATGCCTAATAGTTGTGATGGACCAAAATTGGTTTGGGTCTAACAAGTAATTTTCTGTGCAAATCAAAACAGTTAGGGTCAGTTTGGGCTAACTGCTAACGCTTTTAGATGCACTACTACAGAAAAGTTCATAAAGACCGGTTAGAAAAGCCTATAGAGACTGGTTTTTGAACCGCTCTCTGTGAGGGGGTATTTCTATGACCAAAACACAAAGAAACCGGTTTCACAACCAATCTCTAATAGGAACATCGAAACCGGTTTACTAGTAAGAACATGCCTCTACTCTAGAGTAAAAAAAGACAGTCACGGAACATCCAAATAACAAATGCACATACGACTGATGTGGTGGCAACTCTCTAGAGGCTTGAACAAACACATAAGCAACCAAATATATGGTATTACTGATCATTTAATTAAGATAAGTAATAGAGTGGCAATTATGCCTCTACATAACAAACATATTTTTCATTGGGTAAATTGGGACGTATGTGCAAATTGCATGTGAATGAAGTAAAACAGACTTGTAAGTCTTCTTATGTGTAGAAATACAAAATGGCCATATATGCTACGGTTAAATATTTATATGTTTACTTTAGACTTTAAGAAAGTTAAATGAGCATACATGTGACTTTGAATAAACCTAACAGAATCTCAACATACCTGAATTGTTTATTTTGATGCATTTTGCTACAAACTTCACGAAAGTCACTGAATTAGGCCCTGCAATGATAGTCAAGAACCACAGTTTTATAAAGAAAATAGATATGAATTATTTTGAATGAAAAAAATATGATTTTAGTAATATGTTACCTAGCAGATATGAATTGTATATTGGTGTTAGTGTGTTACGTGAACTTTTTGTCGGTTAATTAGAAGATTTTACATATCTTCACGTGAACTTTTGAGTACTCATATTGGTGTAAGATTGAAGCGGTATACCTAATCATCTTCATGTTTATCGCTTCATAAGTTTTTTGAATCAAGGGGTGGAAACGCATTCATATTGGTGTTAGTGTGTTACGTGAACTTTTGGTCAGTTAATTATTTTAAATGTCGAATTATATTACATCTTGGAAGATGGTGATTAAAAGGGCTAAAATTTCCGCACAAACTATTGTCGTTTTCATAGGGACGAAGATTGTTGCTGGTAATTTCACTAGACGTTTTCAGCAGGAGTAACAAGATTGTTCAAGCGCAAGTAAGTTTCACCACTCTCTTTACTTTCGGTCTATCGAAACACGTATGCGCTATTACCTTTTCCCTTATTGGAGGCTAATGACAACGACGAGTACATGGCCTTCGTCATGTTACTGCCCGACTTAAAAGGACAGATAAATATGTAAATGTTTTACACAGAAGATTAGAACTGTAAACATGAAGATGATTAGCTATACCGCTTCAATCTTAAAGTTTAAAACATTTTACATATCTTTTAGATTAGGGGGTTCTTGAAAATTGTTAAGACGGTTAATATTAAAATCTGAATTTTTATTTAATTGGATTAAGGGATGTTTGGATTGGTTTGTGTTACCCGCGTTCAGTGTTGTTTGGAAAATCTAAACATCTTTTTTTTTCAGAATTTATGAAAAGACCACGACACGCCAGGTTGCAGGATCAGTTCTGAAGGGAGGCAGCTGACGCCAATAAAGATGCGAGCACTGTGGCTGTTGCTTCACGTTTTGCAAGGGACGCTGTGTCGATTCAGGATAGTATTTACTTCGACAGTAAGTGCTTCCGTGTGTATCATGTTTTGTCCATCTACTGGTGTCAATTGTACCTGCTGTTGTCTGTATATGGTGGTTGATTTTTTCTTTGGACAGGTGACGTTGTACAAATTGAAGATGGTGTTATGAAAATGAGCAAAGCATCTGATAAAAAAATTCTGTCTGAAACTGGTCATGTTTCCGACAAGAGTCACTGCACCAGAGGTTGTGGTATTCATTTTGCTTATGATGTCCCCACTAACCGATCGTCGTTCAAACTGCTGTTGCAGCAGCACTGGAATAGGTACGTAACTTAATATGAGGAATTCATATATGGAGGTTGCTTATTAGTATTAGTAAAAACTCATTATATCTGTTGCATGTGTTGATGTTGGATCATCAAATGTCCTGGCTTTCCGGGGTTACAAGAGCAGGAACCGCCATTGAGTCACACGATGTAAGTTGTCTGTGGGTCTATGCGTTTACGGTCTAAATCATACCTAAGGGCATCGCGTTAATATCTTGAACCCTTATTTGACGTGTAAGACATAGTTGTTACATTAATTATATTTCTTAATTTTTTTTTGAAATGGGACATGAAATATGTATGTAGTCAGTTAAACATTTCTTCCAACTGAAACTAACCAAATTTAGAACTTAAGGCAACATGAGTGGCAAATACGAAGTATTCATTGGATCTGATAATGTAGCATGAGCAACCCATAAAGAGTTAAATAAGAGCATATCTTATTTCTTAATATCACATTAATTTGTGCAGGTTTATAAGCAGGCCGCACTCCCGGCCGGAGGAAGCTGACTAATCTGTGCCGGAACCTTGGAAGCGTTTATGAGTTTTCTTGGCTGTCGCATTTAACTCCTTAAATTCATTGTAAGAAGATACTTTAAATTAACGATGTTATTGTGCGGACCCGATATGAAATTAGGTGATTATAGGTTGTCGTTAGTTAGTTGAGCCACACGAAAAGCATAGACTGTTGTTTGAGCCTGCAATATATTGAGAAGTGTCAAGGTTTACGAATATTTGGTTTCCCTAATCTTTCATGCCTGAATTTTTCAATTAAGATCAATGCATTTCACTTTGGGCCATTATTGGCCAATTTTAGGGCCAGGAATTAAAAGGAACAAGTTTCATTTGCCGTACTCCAGATTTTACACATACGACCATCGACAAATGTAGCAAGCACCCCCGCCGCAACGCGGCGGGTTCCTGCAGCTCGTTATAATACTAGTTTATACAGAAAAAATACAGTTTTTGGACAAATGTTGTATCTGTTCAACCCAACCTGCTCAAAAGTTACCTCTTTTACTTGTTTGTCAACCCACCCATTTTTCCTTAACTGGGAGTGACTCAAAGTCTTAAGAAGTGTTGACTGTTAGGAAGGCCAGTAGTTACAACTACAATGCATCAACTCCTCGATCACTTTCAGTCTTGTTTTTCATCATTATTGTGACTGAGAGTATTGTGACTTTTACATGTCTAATAAGTGTTTTGTTTTGTCCAACAAAAAATGTAGGGCATTGAAGCATCCCACATATTGGCTATGACATTCACAACGGCTGCTGCTTCAGAAATGAGAGACAGGATTGGAGCAGTGGCTGGGAAGGCAGCAGCAAAGGAACTCATGATCAGCACCTTTCACTCATTCTCATTGCAACTGTGTCGGTCACATGCTGAAAAGTATGCAACTCTTTCACTTATTGTGAGCATAATCGTATTGCAAATTTCTTAACTCTAACAAATGTATACTTCATACTGAAAGCCACCCAAAAGTCTCAAGTAGCAATATAAGACTATATGCCAGTAGCCCAGAACTCTAAGTGAAACAGATAATGTGTTCTGATTTCTTAATGCCTGTTGATGTGATCATGTGAATTACCCCCTTTGAGATTCTTTAGACAAAATTGTCATTTTTGTTAACATGTTTTTATCATTTCATCTATTTCGTCATTTTTCTTATATTACTCCTATTTTTTAGTTCATGTTAAGTATCTATGTCATAGGACCACAAATTAAGAGAAAGCTTGACAGCTAAAGTTGGTTGCTGATGACATTATCAATGATGGTTCAGGCAGCGATGCTGGAAAAGATGTGGTGGTTGCTGATGCCATCAAGGCCCAACCGGCAGCGCCAGTGGAGTTGAATGTGGTTCCAGTGCAAGCACGGGTTGATGACTCGTCTTCGAGCCAAGTCACCAAGCCAAAGCCGAAAGTGGGACCAAGCTGATGCTTCACTTGTCGCAAGCGGGTTGGTTTAACCGGCTTCAACTGTAAGTGTGGCGATCTTTTCTGCTCTGCTCACCGCTACTCCGACAAACACGATTGTCCTTTTGATTACCGAACTGCCGGCCGCGATGCCATAGCAAAGGCTAATCCTGTGATCAAAGCTGAAAAGCTTGATAAGATATGAAGAGCGGCATTTGGTCAAAGTATGATAATGGTTACTACTCAAAAGTCTTTATATCCATAAGGTATGTATGTGGCCTATAACACCATGTTCATTTTTCTGCAACTATGCAACAAGTTCAGGTCATTATTGTATAATTTAGATAGAACTAGATTCATTTATGTAGCTTATACTTGGCTACCAGAAACCAATATTCTATCTTGCTTATACTTTAGAATGTTAAACATATGTTGTGTAGGGACTGTGGATTTTGGCTTCAGCTTTGTCATTTCCCCAAAATATTGATACCTCCACATTTATGATAAAAAGAAATTATTGTGTAGTCTGATTCAAAGTTTTTGCATTTTGCAGGGTGACGAAAGGCCGAGTTGGATGGAGTGATCTTCATAAAGCGTGGATGTGATTTGAGACATCCTTTTTTTTGTGCTAAAAGAACAAAATGTTAAACAATTGGCACGCTACGTTTTTCTTTTATGTTTAATTTGTTTTTGATTAGTAGGATACAAAGAACGTTATGTTACAAAGAATATAATATAATGCAATTACGATTTTGTAGATTTTCGATTTTATTATAGCCGCACATTTTGTTAAATTGGTAGATTGTTTTGTAAATATATTTGAATGAGTGACCACCATATTTAATACCAAATGACCACACATATGGTCACTATTGGTCGTTAACGGTGTGTTAACGAGCTCGTTATCTTTAACAAAACAGTGACGATTTTAATGACCACCATTATTGGTCACTATTTGTTCAATTCAGTGACCACCTTCACTGTTTAGTGACCAAACATAGTGACCGTATATATCGTCACAAATTTAGTGACCACTTTCTTATCGTCATTAGTTAGTGACGCATTTTATTATTTGGTCTCTAATAAAAATAGTGACGGAGCTATTGTGACGAAAAGTGACCACCAAGATTTTGGTCACTAAACTGTGTTAGTGACCGGTTTTACACTGATAGTGACCATATTCGCTTTGTCACTAAAACCATTTTTTCTTGTAGTGCATGTCATATATTGGCATATTGTTAGGGCGACTATGGCAGCATGATGTGGATGGATGCTACACACCGAGGTAAATCTAACATGTATTTAAATGGAGTGAAAAAATATTGCTACGTTACCTCTAGCAATCTTTCGATCTCCAGAGAAGAAATTAGAAAGCAAGACTTTAGTGACTTTGGCTTCCACACCAGAAGAATATAACCTGAAATCCGTCTTGGCCAAGAGTTTTATAAAATCTCTTTAGAGTGTTGCATTTCGTTTGACCCCGTGCAATCTGCAATGTGCAACGAGGCCACAGGATTTTCGAGGACTACAAAATACGTCTTTAAAAACTTTATTTCATCTCAATGATGAAACACTAATATAGTAAAACGTATATGACACACCTTTCATTTCTGTTCGAATTAAAAAAATTTAACATATGTGTTTTAACAAATTAGTCATATTAATTTATTGCAGATTTTATCATGGAATTAAACATTTTACCGTGTTAACTATCTTTTCCTTTATTAAATTTTAACATATGTATTTTAACCAATTATGTTGTGTATCCATCACACAATAAAGGAGGATGTTAAGAGTTTATTACACAATAAATTAAGAATGAAAGAGTTTAGTCATTAATAGCAAAAAACAAATAGCCTAACAAAAATTAAAAAAATTGTCTAAGTATAATATATTTTTGGACAATTGTCCATGCACGAATCTACTACCATTGTTTTTTCGTATGAATTGTTAATGTTGTTTCGTTTCATTATGGAGTTTGTTTAATATTCTAGCTAGCTGTATTATAATGCAACTTGATCTAGTTGACTGCTGCAAGTTTTGATAGCACTGAGCCCTGAGAATTAGTATATAAACACTTTCGCAACCACCTATTCTATCTCGTGTTCAAAAAATTTAATAGGTAAATGTTTTGTTAAGGAAAAAAAAGGTCGAATCAATCGTTAATATATGTTTTTGTTTGGTAAAAGGTTTTTACACCCGGTAAATAAAAATAAGAAGGGTGAAAAAATTATTGGTTAACATTCATATATGTTAGCGTCATCTCAATTTTCCCTCTCCTCTCACTTCTTCTCACTCCGCCACATTTCACCCGTTTTGTTCACCTTCCCAGCATCTTTAATTAAAATACACACTTTATACAAATATACCCCACTAAATACCAACAAATACTTACAAACTGAATATTTAATATATAAAACATCACACTTTGCACGGATTTCTAAAAGTGAGCCGCTCACATTGACTTCCTTTTTTTCCCATGCTCACTCGTGAAAAAAGGTGTGTTTTGGGGTTCACGAGTGAGGTGAGGCGCACCATGCCTCCCTCACCTCCCACTCCGGTTGGTCTTAGGGGTTAGGTTATGTAATTTGTTAACAGGTGTCAAGTCAATTTTCCTAATAAAAACATATATTGTCAATCGTTCTATTTTAATTTATCTTAAACTTTGTGTCAAATTTTAAATTACAAGCTATCAAAAAATTCTTAAAGGGAAGGATATAGCAATTTTAATAACTATTTTTTGATTATTTGTAGGAAGGATATCATGAAGATCGTGTTAAGAGGATCAACCATGGTGGTGCCGGCGGAGGATACACCAAGGACAGAGGTATGGAGCTCCAACGTCGACCTGGTGGCCCCGACTTCTCACACAGTGGGTGTGCAATTTTACCGATGGAATGGCACTGCCAACTTCTTTGATACAAAAGTGATGAAAGAGGCCCTAAGCAAGGTTTTGGTTGCGTTTTACCCCTTGGCAGGGCGATTGAAAGAAGACAAGCATGGCCGGATTGAGATTGATTGTCAAGGACAAGGTGTATTGTTCGTGGAAGCCGAGTCCAACGTTGTAATAGATTATTTTGGTGATTTTGCACCAACGTTGGAGCTCCAAAAACTTTTTCCTAAAATTGACTACTCACTTGGAATTGAATCCATTCCAATAGTCGTGGTGCAGGTAATTAACTACAAGATCACATGCAAAATCACGTAATTTCAAATATGGTTAACATAACATTTTCATATGAACATACAAATGACACTAAAAATGCATTACATATCCAAAAGAATGTAATATTTTTTAAAAAAGTGAAAAAACTCAAAAAGGACATCGCTAAGTTAAGACCAGGTAAAACAAATTAAGTTAGAAATAGTGATAATTATTGAGTGTTAAAATGCCATGAAAATAGCTTGAATTTTACTTTTACCTTACATATGGTAGATTGATATTTTTTTCCTCTAATCTTCACAATGAAAAATCATAATTCCTAGTAGTAAATTTGAAGACTTTTAAAATTTCCTTGTCATGTTGCTTATAATATACTTGCTTTAGAAAAAATTATACTTCTTTGTAGTTCCTTTACATGTTATATCAAAAGTACAGATCTTTCCTATTCTTTTCATTTTAGTTTTCCATTCTCATCGGATATCTTCCTGTTATATCAATTAAATTAAACATATACAATTTTGAGTAAGTAACTTTCTTTAAATGTGGGGGAGTTTCACTGGGACTCGGCATTCACCATTGTGTCGCGGACGGTGCATCTATGCTCTACTGCCTCAACACATGGTCCAATGTGGCTCGTGGCCTCGGCATAACCTTGCCACCCATCATAGACCGTACCATCCTCCGTGCTCGTGATCCACCACAACCTACTTTCAAACATGTCGAATACAAGCCCTCTCCTATAAAATCGTCACTTGAATCATCTTTAGATGAGAACATCAATTCAATTTTCAAAGTTACACGAGACCAACTAAACATGCTCAAAGCAAAATCAAAAGAAGGTGGCAATACTATCAACTATAGCACCTTTGAAATACTAGCTGGCCATGTTTGGAAGTGTGTGTGTAAAGCCCGCGGGCTGTCGGGTGATCAGGAGACCAGGCTCTTTATCCCGATTGATGGCCGCACTCGCCTTAAACCAAAACTAGCACCTGGCTATCTTGGGAATGGCATCTTTACAACCACTGCAATAGCACTAGCTGGAGACATTCAATCAAGTCCTAGTTGGTATGCTTCTAGTAAAATGCCGCGATGCATTAGCTATTATGAACAATGACTATCTAAGATCAGCAATTGACTATTTGGAACTACAACCCATTCCCACTCTGAAGACGCTGGAACCCGAGGCCCAAGTGTGTAGAAGTTTTAATCTTGAAATAATTAGTTGGATTACACTCCCTCTCCATCAGACTGACTTCGGTTGGGGACGACCAATATATATGGGGCCTGGTGCTGTTGCTCCGGAAGCAGGCCGGAGTATTATTTTACCAAGCGCGACCAAAGACGGGAGCTTGTCGATTGTCATTGCGCTTCAAGCAAGGTACATGAAGCTTTTCAGCAAGTTCTTCTTATATGATATTATCATATAAGTTCCTTGTGAATATTTCATTGCATAGCAAATATATCTGTATCATTGTGTAATTTGTTTTAAATGTGTTTCTTTTATCATTAATACTATAATAAAGATACCAAAAGGCTTATAGCTTAGCGGTATCGATCCATATATGTAGTGTTTGTGGGTCTTCTCAACGAAGAGAAGTGTGATATACAGTGTGACATTGTAAGTTTACCTTTCTAAAAAAGTTTGTATTAAAATCAATCCGTGTACCGTGTTGAATGGTTTTAAGGAATTGAATGATGAAGGTATGGTATGAACGATGTAATGAAATGAACATAAAAATTGAATGAATCATTACTGTTCTGTTGTCTTGTTTAGGTGTAATTATTTTGTAATGGAATGAATCATTTACACATCTTGTTTGGTACGTTGTAATGGACGGTGGAAATAACAGGAGCAAATGGTATATGAGAAAATGTGTCTTGTTTAGTTGTAATTATTTCGTAATGGAATGAATCATTTACACATATTGTTTGGTATGTTGTAATGGACATTGGAAATAATGGAAGCAAACGGTATATGAGAAAATGTCATTTCATGTCGGAATGTAATGAAATAAAAATTGGGGGTAATTATGGAATGAAAATGGAGTTACGTGCATAATGGAATGAATCAAATAGCAAGTAAACTCCTCCAAAAACACCACCAAGATACCACACACTTGCTTGAAAAAGTTACAAAACACCAACACAGCATTCCAGATCTACTTATATATCCGAGTTCGAAAGATCCAAATGCTAAATTTATCCATTGCAACTCGGAAAAAGTTTTAACACCCAAGCTATATATATATATATTTATATATATATATATATATATATATATATATATATATATATATATTTTTGGGTAAAGGGTCAAGATGACATGGTAAATATTATTACTCCAATAAACATTTAAGTACAAAGGATATGAGTGACATCTCATATCTCAGCCCATTACATGGGGAAACTTACATAATGCACTTTCAATTTTCAAAATAAAACAATAAACCACAACTCACAGGAGATATACTACCAATATACGAACACCAACACTACTTTTTACCATGCCCTTTGAGCTTAAAGTCATTTAATTCATGTGGGAGATCGTAGACGTGGCTCGTATAATCATCATAATCATCTTCATCTTCATGTTCATATCCACCACCTCCCGAGGCAAGAAAATTCGCCATCGGATTATCCTCTGGGAGTACTTGGTCATCATCACTGTCAGAAACGACAATTTCTCTCACTTTAGAGAACGGATTAGTCCTTTTAGTGGGAGAAGTATAAGTGGAAGAAGAAGGCTGACCCACTTCCTGTTGCACACTAGAAACCACCACTGGCTCCTTCATTTTATCATCCACCATAATCGGAGCTTGTGGTAAACTACCAGTCTGTTGAGACCCCTCCTTGTCAGCAGCCATTGAAGGACTAGGCTCAAGCGGAGCCCCTTCTTTTGTAATAACATTAGTAGGCACACGATATACAGTATCAACCGTATTAAGAACTGCAAACGCATTAGTGGTAGTAATTCCACTAGTGTTGGCTACATCTACCACCTTTTTACGTGTACTATCCACCTTTTTAGTCACTGTATGAGCCTTTGGTTGATACCGAACCTTAGGCCCAACATTCGCCTTAGTAAAATCACCTTTGCCCGGAGCATTTTGACTACCATTCTTACCCGTCTGCTTACCTTTGACAGCCTGAAATCCATCATCAGTCTTATGTGAAGGCTGTACCCTAAGCTAATGTTTCATTAGCATGCTTAACAATATAGGCAATCAAGTAATGCATATATATGAAAAACTGATCTTCATAGCATAGCATATATTGATATAATCTTAAAAAATACTTTTTAATGTGGGAGAACAATACACCCCAAACAATGTGATACCTTTTATTTGAACGTGATCTCTTCTATGTGGGAGTACTGTTCTCCCACATAATGTGGGAAAACAATACTCCCCAAACTACGAATCCTTTTTCGCAAAGCATAAGCATTGTCAACATAACAAGCTTGTAGGAAAATCATATGGTTTTCCTCATTATCTTGGATAACCTCTATGTCACCTTTCCAACCATTTTTACCCAAAATATCCTTATAGTAAAACCCTCTATCCTTCAATATATCGTTCTCAGTAACACAAACTAGCACTTTGGAGCATTCAAGATCCGACACTTTCG